>JPKZ01003117.1:238921-260352 GCA_000803305.1 Toxocara canis | reverse complement strand
GTTGTTTTGAGATGAAATTTTTACTGAATAACGCACATATTCATCGTCATTAAAATGTGATTGTTTTTGCAGACAAAAGATTTACATAAACAATTTGAGATTTTAATGAGATGTTGAGACGATAAACAATGTGATAGGGGACAAACCGAATTGACCAAATGTCCAGAAATACCAAAATCGCATATCTTCACGGCACCTTGCTTATTCAGTAAAATATTTGACGGCTTTACATCACGATGAATCAGATTCATTTCTTCTTTCATAAAATTCAAACCTTCGACAATCTGAAACAGAAAGCAAATGGTTCGATAAGGTAGGAACAAAATTCGCTCAAAAGCGATATAGTGAAGAAATGTTTGCTTGCCATCGAAAATACGGCTTAGTTTGATACAAGGACGGCATTTACGCAGTCTTTCTCTCTATCTCAATCATTGATGATATTTGCAAGCTCATTATCGGAATAGTTCTGCATGAATAACTTTGGAGAACAATACAGGAATCGAGCCGACTCTCGTGGTCGGTAGCTTTATCTTTCACTGCTTTATTGATAAGCTTTCTTTCTTCTGATATGAGAAATTATTGTTATACATATAAGCAACATGAAACAGCTAATCAACAACTTCACATGACCAAGGAAAATAAATTATTGACCATTATAGGTATAGGCTCCTTCAACCGAAATAATTTTTAATGTTTTTAAATGTTCAGGCACAAATAAAAGATGCCCTGGGTTCGCGTCTCAAATTTTTGCTAACCTTTCCTTCAAAAGCCCCCTCGTCCCCTGATCTTTTCCAATCCACCTTAGAGATTCTCATAAAAACACCTAAAATGATGCCGAATATTATCCCAGCGCTTACAGCAAGTGCACATTTGGCAACGAATGTTTCCGGCAAGCGACGACCACAATCAACAGTCATGCGGTAAAATTTATCCAATGAAGTATCCATTGTTTCCATGCATATCCAAACATCACCCTCTCGAAGCATCGCTCCATAGAAGCGAACCATCTGCAACCAAAGCATCCTCAGTTTACAAAAAATCTGAAGAGACTGTAGAATGGAATCGCACACACACTTTTAATATTTTAAACTTAGAGGTAAAGGAAAGGAAAACCTCACATTCAGTGATAAAAACCAAAAAAAAAGAAGTTGCTGTTTTAATAGAACTCCGCAACAAACAAGGAAAAGCATTGAACGTTTGGCAAGTCACTTTGAAAATGACTCCACATAAGATATGCTAAAAGCTACTTTCTAGTATCATCTTAATCAAATGGCTGAAAGTTTTTTTCCTGAATTCCGCTCCAAACAAACTTACCCTCTTCAAAATGGCCGGCATTGGTATGCGGTGTTTTTTGGTAACGAACAATAACGATGATGTTCTCTCTTTACATTTATACATTTCAGTATAGTCTATTTGAAAAAAAAAGTTGGTACTTAATACAGAAAATAAATAATAGGATCCCACCTGCGGGCAGCAGCGACTCTTCATGGAAGCTTGCAGTTCGATCAACATTCGCTTCTGGCTTTCATCATTCAACGACAAATGAATTCTCTACAAAATCACTTTTTTAATAAACAAATTCCCATACATTATAATTGCACATATGAGCATCGAGTATTCAAACGCACCGTATAATTGTTCCAAAACCAAATATTTTGATGGCTGCTCTTATAAAAGATCCGATACGTATATGAATTAGGAATTAATAGATTTCGATCGTTTCGAATTCAGTTTTTCAAAATTGGTAAGGTGTATCGACAAACGAAAATTTATAAGAATTTCAAACAGGAAAGAAAATTCAAATTTGGCGTTACTAATGGCGTTAGTGGATACGATTTAGCGCTATTCATCATTTTATAATATTGTCAGCGTTACTTTACAGCACTATTTAAAAAAATAAATGAAAGTGACTCGAGTATCGATTTCTCGATTATTGCGAAATCACTCAAATTTGAGGTTTGCTGTGTGATGACGATTGGATAAACTGAAATACCGCAATGAATATTCACTCAAACAATTTCGCCTAGAGTTTAGTGCCCCACATCTATAGCATTGCAGTCACTATTAAAACTCACCCGGATCAGCCCACAAGTAAGCACTAAAAGCATATGTGTTATATAAGGTTTGAACTCATTATACCTAATCAGCAATTCGGCTGATAACCCTTAAAATTCGATATCCGTGGGTTCCCATCTGGATTTAATGACCAAGATTTGAGTTTTGCTGCGTGACGATCACTGAACGAATCGAAATATCACAATAAGTATTTGTTACACATTGCTATGGAACTCATATTTTAGGAACGTTTCGCATATCCTTTCATGATATTCTACAATGCACCAAATTACAAGAGATTCCGATCAATCTTTTCAAATTTTCATTAACTACAATTCGATTCAACGAAATTTCACCCTTCCACTATGTTCGTAGTTGAACGCCAAAGTAGCAAAGATTGGCAAGCGCACAAGTTTCAAATACACAACGACAACGTGGGTAACGAAATAGCCCAAAAACGGAAAGTATTTTTAAATGGCTTAAACAAACAAACAACTGATGTCTATACTTTACCTAAAATGGAAGGAGAGGTATAAGGAAAATTTTCAAGCAGTTAGCCATAACATATCTTAATTGCTAGTCTTTTCATTTGTTCACTTCCTTATGACGCTACTAACCTATACGTCACTTGGCAAGCAATTGCAACAAACTTTAATTTCTCACTTTTACGGCCATAAGAACATTTGCTGGTAGATGACGCATCTTGTCAACCACTCCATAGGCGCCACGCCCTAGTTCTTCGACTTTTTGAAGATCTTGTGCTCGAACTTCGACCTCCTCTTCCTTTTCGCTGAATCTGTAAACGATATGATCGAGCAGCATTGGTGTTATTCAAAAGCCAGAAATTTCAATAGCTATAGAATGTGATCACTCAGACGGCATAGGATGCGATCGTTCGCCGCCAGCGACTGAGAATGATTATAACTTAAGCGATCGTCTTCTGTGAAACGTTTATGCCAACACGAGAGAAATGTTGTTATCGATAATTTAGAGCACCTTAGGCCGCAGTAAAACGGAGACGTAATACACAAGCGTATATGTAAGGCCTATGCGACTTCCCATCTGTTCCACATAAATTATATTTCTTGCAATCGCAAGTATCTTAAATGTCCGATTTGCATCTGACGTTTTCGTTTTGCTTTGGGTCTTCCCGTAACCTTTTGAAGAGTGTAGCCACCGATAACGACAATTGCTGTCCACTAGCATTTAACGTACTCGTACGTTCCACATCCAATGATTGCTAATATGCTAAGGTTAACGAAGAAAATAGTCTGTAGGGAGGGACCGTTAAGCAGGACGGACGCCAACGGACAGGATCTCCGAACCGGAAACCATTAGGAGTTACCAGTTAGAATTCCGGTTGTCTGTCTCAGTTCATCTTCTCAAATTTGCGATAATCGTTTCTGGTGTATGACAGCTGACAGCACACTATGATACTCTCCCTTACCCTATCACGTTTCAGGAGATATGAATTTCTTTTCAAACTGTAACAGAACTACAAGTCGTCACAAAATTTAAAAAAAAAGAGAAATAAACATACTTCATCATACATTTATCGTCCAAATCCAGTTTCATAAGAGTATCGCCTTTCGGCATTGTTAGTTGAATCAATTTGCCCCTACCTGTAATATAGTTGAATAACACGGTCCTAAGATGCACGAACCCCATTTTAAAGCCTGGGAACGAAGGAGAGCGGGAAAGGATAACCTTGCTCTATGCTGAGGGAGTGGAGGGAATACGATCAGGGGATGCAGGGAAAACAGTGAGTGACTTTTGCGTTTTAAGTTGAGCGATAAGCGCTGTGATGGTCGGTCCATAGAACAAAGTAGACCAGAAGGATTCNGGGGAAGGATGGGGAATGATTAGTTGAAGTAGCCTCTGTCTGCTAGTACTATCATTTGCTACGAATGGAAAATCAAAATTTGCGCAGCGTGAATAATCTAATCGATCACAATGTCGCCATTTGTGATCCATTCCAATTCTCACTGGAACTGTTCAAAGACAAACCCTTTCTTCTCCTTTTTTTCTTTAAAAATTTGAATCTGAATTTAGGTTATGAGTATAGACGAAAGTTGACATTGAAAAGCCAGGCGGAATTGAGAAAAATCAGAACGAACGTTCTTTGAGCGCTGAACGCAAACAATTCTTTATGGCTTTAATCCAAACACTAAACGGTTTATAGTTTTCGAAACGTTCCAAAGATCATAAACAAATATACACTCACTAAGCAACAGCTTTTGTTCATTTAAAGGATTTTTGATCTTACTAACGATATTAGTTTACAGGTCTTCGTTCACGCTAATGAAGGAGACAGATTCGCTTAGTGCTGAAGGGATCATTTGTCAGTCACCTCATGGGGGATATAGAAAATCAAACTGCGAACAAATATGATTCTAAATTGAGCAAGTTCAACACCGACTTTTTAACAACTGAACAGAAGTCACAGCTCATTATTTCCTCGGCTATAGCAAGTGATTGCCATCGTATAGTCTCGATGAACGCAACAACATACTATTTAAAAGAGGTTGAAGCATACTGAGGATGAGAAAGGAGACGAAAGAGAGCAATCGGCCAAGGTAATATTGTAAAGCTGGGAAAGTCAAAAGGATCTTCATGCGAACATTGCATTTCATTAAAAAAATGCATGACTGCGCATCAATGGGTCTGCATGAGTCACCGTCTATCCAGCGTTTGCGGTTTTTTAAGATCGTAGATGTGTTGTGGAACGTGCTGAATCGCCAACGTGTTTGAGGATATGCTTTGGACTGACGAAAACTGATTAAGCAAACTATGCTCAATCAATACGATCGTGGACCAAATGCTGAGGTCACTGGACCCAATTTTTTCGAAGCGGGGGATGACAGGCGAGAAGGAAGAGCTTGAACCTGGAGGAAAAACGACGTTTCATGACGAACGAGACTGAACTATTGTCTGCAGGTTTTCAGTGAACAAAACCTCAAATTTTTTCAAGGCCCAGAAAATTCAGAAATTAAGGAAAACAAAAACGGCTCAGAATCACAAAAAAAAAACAAAAAACAAATTATGGAGTGCAAACGAAGAGATACCGAATAATTGCGTTCCTCAAAACACCGTTGTCTTTCAGCTAAATAGAGGGGCGCTTTGATTTAAAGATGTTGTGTGGAGAAAAGATGTACACTGAGTGAACGTTCCTTTTAATATCCTTTGCATTATCTTTGCTCATATTTGCACTATCATAAAGACAATCCTTGCCTATCGACTAAACAAAATATTCGATTCGATTCGATCCGATTCGATTCGAATTCCTTTCCTAATTAACATTGCACTTTTATTCCAGGGATTTTACAAATATTTTCTCTCTCTCTCCTTCTCTCTATCTCTCTCTCCCTATATATTTATATACACATATACATTATCTTTGCTCATATTTGCACTATCATAAAGACAATCCTTGCCTATCGACTAAACAAAATATTCGATTCGATTCGATCCGATTCGATTCGAATTTCTTTCCTAATTAAAATTGAGAAGCAACTATCTTTCTCTTGTCACTCCTCCCCTCCCTCCAACTGTCTTTGTCGTTGGCACATTAACTGACCGAAACAAGCAATCAAACTGAATACAGCTGTCAGCGTTTGGAGCAATAAAATATGAGCACAGCAATTGTGAAAAGTGGAAAAGCATGATAATGACAACGCATTTATCATTTAGTTTGGGCTCCTGTTGTCGTAATCACTGCAGTTGGCTTCAAGCCTGTTTGATTATTAATTAAACAAACTGAATTAGCAACTGATCAAATATCGGCTTCATTACCAATGCTTGAGGTGGTTGGAAACGATATACCTATTCACAAAAAGCACTTTTATTCCAGGGATTTTACAAATATTTTCTCTCTCTCTCCTTCTCTCTATCTCTCTCTCCCTATATATTTATATACACATATACATGTCGGATGGAGAGTGCGTTATCAAACTGGGACACAATCCTCGGCAACGAGCGTTCAGCTATCGTCGACACCTTATTCATAGGTGATCTCAATTCAAATCCGAAGGATCTTTATTCGACCAGTTAAAAAGCAGAAATCTAAAAAGTTATCGACTTTGCAAAACAAGTTATGGCAATCTGCTGGACGTATGCATCAGCTATGAAGTCCAGAGACAACACAGCAACACCTCAGTGACATCGTATGCACTTATCGACTTGTGCTTTAGCGACCAATTACCTATGAAAACCATTATAGAGCGCAAAACAACAAGTCGGAAAACAGAAGACCCACTCCACTATATACGCTGCAGGAACTCGAGATAAAATTCGAAAACTCACAGCAGTCAGCTTGCAAAAGCGACTGGCAGCCATATGAACAGGCAATTTACAGAACTCCCTTAAGCTTGCAGATTGTTCAATGGAACTATGCTTGGAGCCCTGAGCACAGTGGCATCTGTGGAAGTAAGATTAACAAGATACGGCCAATATTTGCCAGTATAAGTTAGACGGTGAACGTTAGATCGTAATTGGCTTCTTAAGCTGACCTACCAGTACCCTGAAGATGAGGGCCTGAGGATAAATTTTAAGCGAGCTTGAAAGCGGAAATGTTTCTTAGACGGTAAGCAAACGCGAAGGGAACCTGACTAAGCTATGGCATATTCGGAAAAACAATCGGTATGGCAACATCGTAAAAACTAAACGGAAACCCAACGGAAGACAAGCTGTCTCGTTGACCAATAAGCAGGGAAGATATAGCAAGAGGAACAGTTAAATCGAAAAGAAATAAAGCGGCACGATCGGATGGGGTTTCAAATAAAATGCTGAGAACAGTAAAAAATTTTGCTGTCACGAAACTCCCACCATTAATCAACACAATAATTCAGAACGGAGAAGCTGTTGAGGAGTAAACAGAGGCGAAGAAGTGGACTACATTCAAGAGCACAGTTGGCGAACAAGAACCAGCCAATTATCGGCCTATCAGCCTTCTTTCCTGCGTTCCCAAACTCTTTTGAGCGATGCGTACACCCTTAGATCTATGAAGCACTTGAGCCCTTTGTGCCCAACTGCCAACATACATTTCGTAGGACATATTTCATCACAGTGGCGCTCGCGAGATATGTAAAAAAATCCTCGTCAGCGTGGAGAACATTAACCTTACTTATATTGTGCAGTTGGAGATCCAGAAAGAGTACGATACTGTGAGCTCATATGTACCCCTCTAGAAAATCATCGAAAGGGCAAATCCAGAAAGCAAGCTAATAAAGCTCTTAGAAGTCTATATACTAAAAAGGGGAATAAGAACACTGGGTGAGGACGCGATTTCAAAGCGCAACAAGTTCCTGCATGCAGCCAGCAGGGTGGCATACTCTCGCCTGTCCTATTTGCCTATATGTTTTCCGGTATAAGCAAAGTTTTCTTTCGAATACAAGTGAAACTGAAATGAAATTCTCTAATTCCTTCACGCGCAGAAGCTGCACGCCATCTTACTTCTGTTCACGTGTGAAGGAAGCAGAGAGCCGAATATGGCGAGTCTGATAGAAGAAAAGGAAAAAAATCATGAAAAGTCTGAGTAGCGCTCCAAATGAAAAAAAAAAGTGAAAAACAACCTACACCAGATTTAGAAGACGCTTAGCTAACGAGGCCATTCTGAACATTTGAGGAGAACAAACTATCAGATAATAACACAAAAATAAAACTGCCGAGCCCAATTTGACAATATGTCCCGTTCGAATTGAAAGCGTCTCTACCATACGAAAGCAATAAGGCAACATATAAATATGAATTGCATAAAAATGCTTATGTAATCCCCAAAATCAGATTATTCCTGCCCATCACCGCGACAGCAACAGAGAAACAGTACAGTTTAGGTGGGTATCCGTACTTAAATTCCACTGATTTTTAGGGGAAAAAATGAGAATGAAGTGACAAAATCGAATCGTTGATTCGATGCCAATTGCGTTAGCAAAATATAATTTCAAAAATAGTTTATTATTCAATTCGATTTTGTTTTCCATTTAAACGGACTGACTCTTACCCATGAGACGATAGGATGACATAACATCTTCATACAATAATAAGTGTGCTCTTGCTTATACGGTTTCATAACAATATGGCACTGTTAACGTGAGTGTAAGTTCCAAATGTGCTCATACATTCCACCTGCTCTTTAGGCAATTAATAATAAATCTCTTATCCTCAATACAATATAAACACTGGTGTCAAAGCGTTACCGACTATTCACAAAAAGCACTAATAACACAAAAATAAAACTGCCGAGCCCAATTTGACAATATGTCCCGTTCGAATTGAAAGCGTCTCTACCATACGAAAGCAATAAGGCAACATATAAATATGAATTGCATAAAAATGCTTATGTAATCCCCAAAATCAGATTATTCCTGCCCATCACCGCGACAGCAACAGAGAAACACCTTAAAGGACTGCAATGAGCTGTAAACTAATGGGTCAGAGTCATTCGCAACCTTAAAAAATTCAAGCGAATTGGTGAACACAAAGCCCACTACAGCTAGGGAGATTTTCATCACTGCGCAGTATGGAATTTAAAAGTAATGGCCAAGAAGACGGAAGATGGCTAACTTAGTAAGAAGTTCAATCCAACAAATTACGCACTGAAAACGACGAGATACCGAGCGACTTCTTTCCTCAGCACACCGTTACCTTAAAGGTGAACAGTGGCGCTTTGTGACGTAAAGATATCGTGTGGAGAAAAGATGTACACTTAAGTAAACGATCCTTTTGATTAAATGACATGCAAATCGCGAGATGAAGTGAATAATCTTCTTTGTATTATCTTTGTATTGCCTTTGTATTTCCGTGTAGGTAGTCCTTGCCTATCGACTGAACAAAAGTTTCGATTCGATTCGATGGTGTCTCAGTGTGACAGTTGTGAATCTTCCAACGTACATTTAGCTGCACCGGCGCTTCAACTAGCAATAAATAAACTTTTAAACTTGTATAACAACAACAAGTAAAAAAACCAACAAATGACCGCGAACGCTGAAAAAGCGTTAAATGATGAGAAACTGCCAAAGCAATGAAATGACTTTATGCGCTGAATGTCAAACTAAACATGGAGCACACATGGGCGGAAATACCGCGTTAGCTATGGTAAACCCACGGTGACCCGCAAAGTTCATCGCTTTTGTAGACAGGATATGTCCGTAGGAGAAGTTATACCGATCAGTTTTACTGAAGGGAATACGCGGCCTGTCAGATAACTCGATTCATCATAAAGTGCTAAAAAAGTATTCGGGCAATCGTTTTTCAAGTTTTTTCCAACGCCTAATTTTTCTGAATGACTGCTTATCTTTTCAATTAATCCGAATTCAAACGGTAATGATTTTAAAAAGACTGTGATTAGATGGCATTCCGCTTCTGAAACTAGAGATAGCAACGATAGCGTATCACCGGCGCGACCATATAAAAGTGAAAATCAATATTGGAAAACTACCATAATAACCCGTCTTATTCCGCCGTATATTTCGGCAAATGGAAAAACGTTTCGTTGAAACCAAACTTACAGTTATTCTTTTGGACAGGATGGACTTTACTGAAGGATAGTGGGGAAGGAGGGAGGGGAATGCGGAAGCCCAAAAGTTCTTAGCTCCCACAGATACAAAGACGTTGAAAAGAGATGCGAAGATGCATTATAAATTTAGTACAAGACGTGTGCAAGTCAAACAGAAATAACAGCTGTCACCTTGAAATCCTCAGCTCAAAGAGAAGAGGGAGTGCATTTACGACGAGTAGGATGGAGGAAGAGTGGGGAGGACAGAAGATGGACGGGGATGCAAATAGAGAGAGGAGGCGTACACTAGTGGGCCACATAATCGGGACTTCATATTTATTCATTCAGCTTCTACAGCAGCCTCACCGTCACTAAGGGCACGCTTACTTCCTCTCATTTCATCCGTATCTGTCGTCTCGATATTCTTTAATGTGTCGCCTTGCTCTGGATCTTCTAAAAGTGACTTCCCTTCTCCAGCTTCTTTTGCAGTTTCCCTTATATTTCCGGTCTCCAAATCATCCTCATTTCCACCACCACTACGATCTTCTCCTTCTCCTTTGTCGCCTTCCTCAGCCAAACGTCTTTTTGGAATGACTTCATCGAACGCATCTTTCCATGAATGCACTTCTATCTATTATGGGAAGAAGATAGATGCGAGAAAGGCGTAAGAAATTGTACGTATAACTAGATTGGGAGATATTTCAGTTTCGTCAGCCATATTAGTCACAAATAAAGCAAAAAAAAAAACAACTCACACTTTCGAAGGGTCCAAAGTTTTAAGGACGTTTTCTGAATCGGCCGTCAAGTAAACAATTTCCTCTCGTTTATATGCCTCACAAAGAGGTCGCTCATCGAAAATCACATCCCAGCTCGACCGATTTTTATTTGACTGGAATAACTGAAATAGAAGAAGACATCATGTAAGACGTTGAGAAACGTAACGCGACAACAGCTTTGATAACTGTGTTCATAAACAGGAAACCGACCAATAGTATTTGACGAATGGCCTCTCCTGCATAACACACATGATGACAGCTCAATAAAAAAAGTCGCAAATTCAAGCCGTTTATATGGCTCCGCAAAAAACTATGGACTGCTACAAGTCCCCTTTGAATTGTGAGAGTCTGCTCTGAAAAAGTGAAAATTCCATTCCAAATAGATATCTCATTCGTTTCTGACCCCTAAATGCTTCCCGCCACCCGTAAGACAACCGTACTCAACCCTTCCTAATCTTCCACATTCATCGCCACGCTGTCCCCCTCTCCTCCCCTTCCCTTCCCTTCCCAACGTGTACTGCTTTACTACATTAGTGGGAGCACTAAAAATTGCCGCCCTCGAATATAGACTTTTCAAAAAGTTTTCAGGAAAATGAAACCCCTTCTCTCCGTCCAATTACAGGTCGGAATGAAAGATGAAAAAGTGTGCACGTCGGACCCACAAGCAAACTTTAACGACATACTCTGTGGTTCATAACTTTTCTACACTTTCAAGATGTTGCAACTTCATATTGTATGTTTCACTAACATCAAAACAAACAAACTTACACAAGCACACATATATATGTATTATATGTATAAATAAGCGACCACAGTAATCTGTTGGTTTGTTTAAAGAAAATAGTACCCCATCATCTTGGCGAAGATTACCAAATTGACATTCCCACAGAAATAAACGGCAGATTAGGAGATATGGGAAACTGTTCAAGTGGCACAATTTACAACATACAACTGAAACGTACGAGAGAAAGACCAATGTGCTTTATGTGATTCACAATTAGCCGTAACCAACATCAAGCCGAAGGAGACGGAAGTGGACGGGAGAGAGAGAGAGGGAGGAGAGGCGAGAATTCGTTTCGGACACACTCTATGGACGCTCCAATAAAAAGTGACATTTTCTAAATTCAGATGTGCAAAGAAATGTTTTTGGGTCTCAAGAGTATCCTAGCAATCGAACTGGTACATTTATGATTCATGTAGCTTGCTGAAAATTAAGTACTTTTAAATAAAGACTTCGCGCAAGCTTACTGTTGTAACGCATATAACTTCTCATTTGTCTGCATGACGATATTAGTGTCATATATAAAAAAGCTACATGATGCTAGTGGTATAAGCCTGAAAACGTTGAATCTCTGTTCTGATAAAGTTAAAAATGCTTTATTCGACAAAGTTATTTTCTCCTTGTTTTCTATAATTGATGGTAGCGGTTAATCGCATCGCACTGGCTACAATATATACCGATAAGCATTGAACACATACCGCTCGTGTAGCACGTGTAAAGTTGACAAACGTAAGTTGTGTTGGATTAGCGGCACGTCGATTAGCTGCATAGCAGAACGACAGCTGCGTAATAGTACCAATTATCTGTTTCTCAGTCATTAGCTTCTCGTAAGCTAAATCGATTGCAATACGCTGCTTACATTTCGATTCACTTATCAAACTGTAATTCATTAACGACTAGAGAAAATACTTTTTAAAATGATTTCATTGTTTTCAGTGATGATATCGCTTAAATCTAACAAAAATTTGATCAATCAAAATTAGCGAGACGATGGCTGTTAGGTCTAATTTAGACTTTGCAGATAAAAATTGAACAATTTTATCATAACAATTTTTAAAATCTAAATATCGTACTAATTCCAAATCAGACGCAGAGCACATAGCACTCCAACCCCAATGACGTCAATGAGAAAATTTTGCTGAGGAAAATAGCTCGTGAAAATCCCGCTTCGAAGCCAAACTATAAACCTACAGTATAACATGAAAAATGTATTGAAATGGTATCGGTTAGCCTATTTACTACTTGTAACCAAAACTGTTCATGCTGCCATCTGTGACTGAATGCTTGAGATTTTGCGGAAATTTTCTTGAAATTTAACGTATGTTGTTGGCGACTGAATGGAATCTTAGAAACGAGTTCATTCAGCACCGTTTCAATGTATAACTTCCAACCAACAAACGCTCATAAACGTTGCAGTGATGAAGAAAATGAGATAAATGAAAATTTTCCAAGCTGAGTATTCAAGCAGGGATTTTCATTCTCATTTATACCTCTCTGAGTGGAGAGCGCATTCCGAACTGATGTTTCTTTAAAATTAACGATTCGTTTTCTAATTTATTCGTCTTTGACAATGATCGAACCATCCGAAATGAATTATGAAATGATCAAATCGGAAAGTTCACAAAATTTTATACTTACTAATATTCGATGATAAGAAAATTTTGTAAAGTACTATCAGATTCCCAGTGTTGCTCTGCCGTGACGAAATGGATGTTCAAAAAGTTGCACAACATTCAGAAACAGATTTGATATGAACCAAAAATGCGCTATTATTCCATTCTAACGTATAACACTATCCTGTGTTACTCCCATCCATAAAAAGTCTCTATTTTAAAAGAATTATCACAAACATGTCCATCGACGGCGCAGCCCGATGATTTGGAAGTCAGTCGGTACTACAGCTCCGAGTTTACCATAATTCAGCTTCCTCCTCAAAGACCTTCACTGCACAAAATTCAAAAAACAAAAAACTTGGGTCATAAGTTACGTCTGACATCAGTCAATTAAAACGTATGCTCATTAACAAAGCAATATATGAGAAAAAAGGTGTGAGAAAAACAGAAATGAAAAAGAAAAAGCGGAAAACGAAAATCGAACTTTTTTCGGCTTTTCTTTGGCGGTGGCACACCACCGGCTTCACGAATTGCAGCTCGTTTCGCTTTTCTCTTTGCTTTTTCCAATGCTCTCTTTTCTTTTCGTTTCTCCAAAAAATACGCTCTCTTACGTTCCCTAAAATTTTCAGCTGTTATCATTGTATGAGACTAAGCTAAGTAATTAAGATTCCAACAATTCTAGCTTTACTTTCAACTCAGTTAAATTAGCTAATACAAACAACAAGCATAGTGCCAAATGATGGGAGGAGATGCCACCAACCTTGGCATACTCGGGTAATTCAAATATATTCAAGTATACCTCCTGGCATATTCTGATGACTACGGCAGGTTCTGGCACCAAGTACGAAAAAAAACAGACTTACGGTCACAATCCTAATCTACTGTATCAAAAGGACTCAGCAATACATCAAAACAGCTGATGTCACTCACCTCTTCATCTGCTTCTTCGACATAGGCATAGTCGGCTTCTCCTCATTTCCAACGTCAACCCTTTCAGTACTCTCTTCTTTCTCATCAGTCCCCTCCTCAACCTCGACGGCATCCCCGTTGTTGCTGTTCGATTCCGCCGATCCTTCTTCCACGGAAACAACATCCCTACGCGATGCCGTTATCGTTTCAGCAGCCGCAGAAGAGTTCGTCTGCGCTACTGACTGAACGCCGTCTTCAACAACACCATCACCATTTCCATTTCTTTGTTCAACACTCATTTACAGAAGTCGCTGAAAGAATAGCGGAGTAAGCTGGGCAAATTCTCTTCGAGTGATGCGAAAACGGCTAACGATACCACCAATAATGTTCGCGGATAGGGAGGTATATGCAGACAAGATCGAAGCATTATAGGGATTTCGCTTGAAAAGTCAAATTTTGAGAAAAATTTTGCACAGCACATCTAGGGACCTAAAAATTTTGGCGGTGAACTGTCTGTTTTTCCATCTGAATAACAAAAATTTCCATAAAAGAAACAATTTTAAACATAAACGCGTACCGCTTTCACACCTTTTTTATTGCCGATTTCACGGAATGTTGCACACGCATCACGAACCTGAATGACTACAAGTGAAGTAGAGGATCCCAAAGGAAATACAAAACAATTTATTCTACGGTTTAACTGAAAACATGAAAACACCAGAGGCACAACCAAACCTGAACGCAACCTTCATAAGGTAACCTGTTCTCCCACTCATAACTATGTAACCGGTTCTCCCACTCATAACTATAAGTTCAGTTCTCTTGGCTAAAATCTCGAATTGGTTAATATCAATCACTGCACTGCCATTAGCAGTTGAGATGAAGCTCTAGCGTTGTAGTCAGTCAAGGTTGGGAAAGCGTAGTGCGACGTGGTCGAACATGGAAAGCCTTCACTGGCGTATTGTGTCTCTATTATACGGGCTACGGATGAAAGAAGATATCAAAGTCCTATCATAGACCGCTGCACTGGGTACGACACAGCATAGTTAATGTAACGAATATCCCATACTATTTCCCCTGTGATATCAAAACACTCGTTCTGCCCATCGCAAATGTATGAATGCCATGAAGGTTATCATCGTTGTTTTTGCAACTGACACAATTTCGTTTTCTACAGGTTACCATGAAAGCAAGTGCCGAAACGGTTAATCGAAGGGATTCAGTCCTGCGTAAACGATGTATGTCAACAATGATACTAAAACGTATTATTATCGGTGCCGGAAAAGGTTATAACGTATCATTGGCCGGTCTCCAAGATTACTGACCAACTATAAGACAAGGAAGACCCACATCACCCCCAGATGTCACTTAACCTCTCCTCAAGATCATGATCGTGCGATAGTGCAGTGGTCAGCCCAAAACGAAAAGCAGTAAAAATAAAATTATTTGTCGACACAACACAAATACCGAAGTGAAGATCAGCCTTTCAGATGTCATCGTTTATTATTTTTTATGCAGTCACAACAGACGCGTAAGTTCAGGCATCCTGCAATGTTCGAGCTCTCAAGCCTCGACGACATGAAAAAAAAATTGAACCGTAGCACTCAGTCCTAGAAAAAAACCCTCTCCGCGCACCTTTGCATCACGCTCGAGGTTTCACCCTCTGCAAATCGAAAGGAAGACAACGAGTCGAACTGATGTGCTTAACTCTTTCGCTTTTCGTGTTGTACCTATCTGGAACTCCTTGCCATGTGATGTCGTTATGGCTGGTAATTTGTCTTGTTTTAAGCGACGCTTGGAGCAGTGTGATC
The DNA here is from genome assembly GCA_000803305.1 of Toxocara canis. Lineage (NCBI taxonomy): Eukaryota > Metazoa > Nematoda > Chromadorea > Rhabditida > Toxocaridae > Toxocara > Toxocara canis. Next base: position 244,915 of record JPKZ01003117.1, on the reverse strand, counting down.
TAACGACAATACCTGCTGCTTGCCGGCTGTAATTCATTATCGACTGTTATTATGCATGCCTACATGTCCATTGCTTATGATCTCTTGTTTTTCTACTCTCATCAATGTCTATGGGTATTTAAACGCATGGTTAATTGCAGTGTTTATACTTATGAATATATTATAACTTTCGTTTTTTTTTCTCTGGAGGCGTTGTTACATGCTTTCTTTATTGTAAATAAAGATTCTCTCTCTCTCTCACCTGTATAGTAGTTTTAGACAAAACTTGTTGAGGGCTGAAGGAGAAAGAAGCAAGGTTGGACGACGGGGGACGAAGGGATGGTAAAATCGCAAATAACAGATTCTACTAAAAAGATTCCTTCAACTTCTTCGCTCACCCACATCTTTGGTGTCTTGACGTTTAATTTCAGTCACACATCCAGTAATGCGAAATGTACCATACTAACTCGAACTCCCCTCCCCCTTCCCACCCCCCCCAAATAAAAAAAAACGCATAATCCCCATAGCGAGGCTCGACTGGAGGCAGCGGCGTCATCTACTATCTGCTTTTCGGAGATACTCGTAGGCGGAGCACGTGTACAAACGATTGGTGTGGTGAAACTGCTAATGAAAAAGGAGAATTCGTCACGACGGCTCTATTGGAAGTAATCTGCTAACAACACATTTTGCATCTGCCAAAAACCAATAACATGAAGACTAACCCTTATAACACATGTGGCTAAACACGTTGTCAAATGCCACAACCTTCAAGCGGTTAACATTGCCGTCAAAATACTTGCTCCAGGCAAAGGCACACTTATTCGGCAAATCAAAGAGGCCAGCCTCACACCTTCACGTAACCAGCGATCGATGGATGCGCTGAACTCATGTCCCTAACTAATCTCTTCCTGTATGACCTATGACCTACCCCCCGAAACCCCCTTCCCCCTTTCTTAATTCTTCACAATCTCTCTCGTTATTGTGCCGTTCAGTCATCGCTGTCTTTATTTTAGACTCAAACATCTTGTACACTTGTGCCTACCTTGTCACGTTTTTTTTTCCTTTTTTCCACTCACAGAAGCGCTGCCATTGCTCATGATCTGTTTGGCTAATAATATGACAATTGTATTTAAGCTTGCTGCGCTATGATTATGGCTCAGGGAGCCCCAAAGGTCAGCATGTACTTGTTAAGCAATCTCTCCTCGACGCTTTACACATGGTCTCAACAGCAATCTACCTTATAACATAGACATGATAACCATACAACAGTGATACAACGGTAATATAGTAGGCCGACAAAAGCAATTAGCTGAAAAATTAACAAAATGAATCTGCTCATCCGATGAAGAAATCGTTCCTCGCCGCTGACTTTTTTAAAATTTGGCGCTAATGACCTTCCTCCAACTGCGTCCGTCAACTAGGGTCTTCCAACTGATTGCAAGTTATCATTTGAGTCTCTCATCAGTAAGATTATCCACGCAGCCTAATGCATATGTTATCATCTCCTTCATTTGCTCAAGCCATCTGATACTCCTGTTTACTTACGTGTCTTCAGAACTTTTGTACGCCCGTTGCTTGAATATGCTCCTGAGGTTTCGCACTTGCACTAAAAAGAAGGGTTGCATTCGGATCGAGAAGGACCAGCGAGTTTCTATCACAATCGCTTTTAAGAAGGGCAGTTGTGAAAAGGAAATTTTTGTGAACGTTTTAAAGTAATGGGTCTTGAAACTACCGAATGGAGGACAGTTAAAACAGACCTGATATGCGCCCGACAGAACCTTGTTCTGATTCACCCATATAGATCCTTTTCAACTACTTTTTAGTTTCTCTAAACTATAAAGCGAACATTATACTTCCAGTTACGAAAAGAACATGTGAAAAGCGAGACTCAAGACACTTTCGCAAACTATTTAATTAACCGTTCGAATTCATTTCTTGTCAAGGTTGCCAAAGCTTCAACACTCTCCTGTTTCAAAAGGAGACCGCAAACTACCACCTTATCAGCCTGTGCGGAACTGCTTCACCCTATACAATAATGACTGCCTTGCAACCTCTCGCACCCCCTGGGTATATCGGCGTGATTTTTTTTGCTTTTTTGAACTCCCTATTTTGTTATTTTTTAAAACTTCGTTTTGGCTCTTTTAATTGCAACAAGGTCTCGCTTTTTTCTTCGTTTCTCTTCTGTGTTCTATTTCAACACGCACGTCAATGTTCAGTTCTTGAACCTTTGCGCGCTCTTCACGTCTACTTCCTGCAAACAAACACTGCTATTATTATTAAACGTTACTCGATAACAGAACAAACATATGAGACCTTGGTCGAAATAACACTTACCGAAGCAACCTCAGAAATAGCCGCCTTCAAACCTAGCGAAAAGAAGTCCGCGGAGTGACTACGATTTCAAATAACCTAGAGGTGATCTTGGTCAGTTAAGATCAATGGGGAAGTATCGCCGATCGATGACTCCCACACGATATACGGAGTGCTTTGCGATATAAATATGCGAGGAATGCCCTATAGCCTAGGTGTTGTCTTCCGTTGCATGTCATCCCCTCCCACCCCTGCCCTCCACCCCAGGAAAAACTGGAACAATTTCGTAACACCAAAGATCGCGAAAAACAACTTTATCTTAACTCTTCCCTCCCCCATTTACGTCTCGTCATTTCGCCTTTATGAGGGAATCATTTTCTAATATTCGCAAACTTGTACTCTTAGTTGGTTAGTAATAATTAAAATAAAAGACCTAAGTAGAAGCACGTTGAAATCGGCCAGCAATCGGATTGAGGTATTTCCCAAGTAACCGCTCGCCGAACAAACTCTCACTCTTCTTAGGTAGGAACTGTTCCTCATTTGTTACCACGTCTTCACCTTTCCTCAGCTTTTCGACTAGCTCTTGCTCGAATTGATATTTCAATGGCTCAGCAGGTGTACTGTCTTCAATATCCTGTAGCTTTCTGCAATACAAGAAAAATAAAAAGAATTCTTGATGAGCAATGGTGACGTTATGTTCTTTATTCTCAAGTCAAATTTATAAAGCTGAATAAATTAACTGGCACAGTATATGATCTTTTAAACATTTCGAGAGTTACGTATTCTTTGGAGAGGATGAGATAAAAGCGGCGCGTCTTTCAAAAGAAAAATACCCAGAATACTGCCGTTTCGGTCAAACTTTGCTTCACTGAATGATCATCGAAAACAGCAACTGATCAACGGTCAAAAAAAATCAAAAATCCGCAAGAAATCAGCCCTCCTCCTGCTAACTCTTCCAAAAAAAAAAAAAGAAAAAGAAACGAATATCACCTCAAGCTATGTAACACTAACCTGCATGCTTCATTTAAATCAAGTCCAACCCATTCGGCTTCCTCGAGAGGTATTTTGAATTTCGCGTATTTATCACGAATATAAGCATGTCGCTCCTCATCGTCCGGATAGTACTCCTCTTTCGCCAAAGCAATCAATAATGCTCTTTTTAACTTATTTCCCAACCTAAACAAGACTTTGTAGCATTATTTATAGTAACGCCTGGCACCAGATATAGGCGGTCGAATTCAGCCCCTCTCCCCCTTTTCCTTCATTAAAAACCTTCCTTCAGATTCAGGTCCACCCTATCGAGAAGGCTGTTCATAAAAGCTCCATCCCAATCTAATTCAGTCTCTACCCTCTAAATTTATCCCTACCTCCCTTGAACGCTCAACTCCATACAAATTCTCATTTAAATGGTCCACTGCCAAACATAGCCTCTCTCTCCCTCCACTCCTCTTCCCACCTTCTAGAAGATAGTGAAAAGAGGTTAGCTCAACCACAAAATGATTGCTTGGTTCATCGCTGGGTCAAATTTTATTCAAACGAATGTGCTCTGCACCATGCGCAAATATTAGACCTGACATAAGCAAGCCTAATTCTTTTCGGTCGATGGCAATTATGACTTTACTCTGAGATTCAGCTAAGAATACTCGTTATTTAAACGTCGACACCAGAATACTACTAGCTCCAATTTATGACTGACTTAAAAAATATCATTGGTCCTATTTGCGCGTTTTCTCGTTCGACCTCAGTTTTACAGGAGTGACCACACAATTCTGAAGTTAGACAAATTTACATCCTCACTTGGAAGCAATATCGATTTCGGGTGTTTCAAGAAGATAAAAATCGATGCCGAAATGTTTATCAATCAGCCTGCATGCACGCTCGGTAACCGTAATCTTCATATAGCGATCAAGGATTTCCGAATAGAACACCGCCTGCTTCAAAGAAGGGAACCACAGATGTGGCACCCAATGACGTGGTAACACCTGTGCGAAGCAATTTGTAGACATATACATAAATAATATGCCTCTGTTACTATAGCATATACACATACATCCTTTATGAGAATCGCAGTAACAAGTATAGCAATAGAAAGCCGAATTTAAAATGTCTTATAGAGAAGCCATGTCAAATGTTGATTCAGTTCGATCCTAAAAACATCAAATATAAAGAAGCCACCAAAAGCTTTGACCAAGCTTCTACGTGAACCCTAGTAGTTATATACATTCCAATATATACATACATGTGCATAAATATATGTATATATACATATATATATATATGCTAGGATTATAAATATAACACCGGGGCGCGTTGATGGCGTTAATGCACCAACGCTAAAATACTGCGGCACGATTTAAGCACAAATGTTGCATCCACTGAAACCCAATCCCTTCTCCTCTCTTCTTCTCTATAATTAAAAAGGAGCGACAAACTCTCAGATACTCGAAAATTTCGCACAAGCGCTCAAAATACAACATTCCGCATCAACTTCCGAGATCCCCTCCACGAAAATAAAAGAAACCAGGGACCAAAACGGGAAATCACATTTTGCATCATCTTTCGTAATCCCCTTCACAAAACGAAAAACCAGAACATGACCTTTTTCGCATTGCCTTGCGCAGAAGTTCTATGTGGGTCCTTAAAATCCATAATTTTTGCATACCCCCCCCCCCTGTCCCTTTTGAAGGATGTTGTCGGTGGACGTATACGAGTAAAGAGATGTCCCCACGTACTAACAATGATGCACTCAAATATGACATTATATTCTTCAGTGATGTTTTCCTTAGACAAAATCTTTTTTGATTGTCGCTTAAAGGAACCCAACCTCGAAAATATGTATCTTTGAAAACTTGCCTTTTTCTTCGTATATGGCCTCGATTCAATGTATCCTTTAACAACTGTCTCGCCACCCCATAACCCTTCGTCCGCCTCCGGTGGATGGAAACCAATTATGGGATACACCTGAAAAATAAATTGAAAATTTAAGTCAAAAAAGGTCGGCTACTAAAACCCTGCCGCGGAAATCTTGAGTAGAAGTGAAAACCTTCCTAGTCGGAACGGCTCCTTCAGTCACAAGCAGCACAATGAAAATGAAAGCAAACCAGTAATTTTAAATAAGGCGATGTCCAAAAAGGGTACGAAAAATTAACTCATACGGACCAGTCCCTACTATTACATATAGGTATTCCTCCAGTAAAACGACATCTAAATCGGGAATCGAGGAGAAAGCGCATCAAAATGGCAGAAAAACAACCTGACGTGCGAAAAATGAATGAAAATTAAAAACTGAAACAAAAAATACGAACAACGATCAGATACAAATAAGATAGAATGAGGATTATAACTTACTTCATTTTCCTGCATAACAAGCCTTTTTGGGTCCCATGAGTACCGACTGGTAGGTGGTCGGTAATGTACGGGCGCTGCTTCCGTTAAAATATTCTGCAAGAACAAATTAGATAATCGCTATGAAGCGAGGAAAAAACCTACGCCGTTCCGTGCTTCATATCTTGGATTATAGGAATCGATACAACACAAAGATCCGGCGAGTGAAATGTGCACACCAACAACAATTAAAATGAGTGCACCATCGTTTCATTATGAACCGCGTAAAGGTGACTGATTAATCTGCAGAGATTTTGGTTCCAACATTGCTTCTCTAATTTGGCTGCGTCGTTTGCTCGCTACATGTGAAATTCTTCTCCC
>JPKZ01003117.1:210720-233460 GCA_000803305.1 Toxocara canis | reverse complement strand
AGGGAGGGGGGGGGGGAGGGGGGGGGGGGGGGGGGGGGGGGGGGGGGTATCTCTCATCCACTCAAGCCTTCTTCTTAGATGCTACTGCCCATTACCATTACCATTATTGCCCAAATAGTGCTAATGGGCAGTAGCATTTAAAAAAAAAAAAAACCTTTGTAGATGTGATAGCTATTATAAGGATCGTCTCCTACATCTACTGAGCAATTTATATGCGTTTTACGACCAATCAAGTTGAACATTCAACTGACCGACCCGTAGAAAAACAAATTATATAGTTGGGATGTGTACAAGCGATTGGAACAAGTAATACTTTATTTTTTATCATTTGTAAACAATTGATGAAATCAGCTGATATCATGCCAGGATCCGGTCACATATTCCCGACTGATTTATAAATTCTTTGTATTATGTTCTATCCTCAAAAATCTATGAACATACCGAATAATATTATCGATATGTTAATGTTTATCTTGTTATCATTCTATTCTACTCACGGAAGGAAATCATTCTTTTCTTGCGAGATTTTTTTCTTGACTTCACTTTATTGAAACAAATGAGAGCAATTTGTGAAAACAACAAATTCATTCTCATTTCTCAAAAACTGAATTATATTTCTGATAAATGAAATCACCAGTAACTTGAAAACTTAAATCAATGGAGTCTTTGACGAATTTTTCTATTGGTTCTGCAAATTAAGCTTTTAAACTTATACTTCGAAATTGATTAGCAAATTTCCTTTGGAATATCATTAGACGAATCTTTACTTTCATTGCAGTTATATTATTTGACTTGATTGTTTATTTAAAAAACAACAAAAAAAAAAGTTCGTCTTATCAATTGTCGTGCGACACCAACCATGGCGTCATTCAACTGTCGTGTGGAATAGAACCGGTTTTTCACTTATTATTCATCGACCTTCTTAAAAGTCGACAATTAGAGATGTCGAACAAACAAGACACACAAACACACACACACAACGCATTGTCGAGAATGCTTCTAAACCAAATTATCGCAGAAAAAGGAATACAATAAGAACATGTTTGGTGATTACGATTGAAGAAAAAAATGAAACTAAGAAAACCTACTGGGATAAAACTGTAAACAAAATTAGTCGAATGATATGGAGGGAAAAAAAGAAAAGAAATGGCAATACAGAAGCGCAAGATGAAAAACAAATTCGTAAAGCGATCTCTTCGTCGTCAACGTTGATTTTTTTAATGCCGGTATTAAGGAAGTGTTTTAAGAACGAGGTTACATTAGCAAATGTGTTCAATCATTGAAAGAAACGATCATTTGTTTTTTTTTTCGTTGGCAACCATCAAAAATTATTCGATGAAAGGAGATGACACTTGTTTTGGTCAGATATGTTAGCCGTGACAATTAATACTATCTCAAGGTGCACTGAAAAATAGCCGTAGAAAAATATGAGGGCCACTGTTGAAGGAGGTTGGGAGGGAGGAGGGAAATCTCCGGGAGGATGTGAAATGAAGTGGAAAATCAATTAAATTTCTTGAAGCATGGTACACTTTTTCTTGGCCTATTGCTATCGAAGAATCTCGCATTCGAGCAACTGGCTATGGAGCAATGATATTGTGGCGGAAATAAACGACGAAAAACTTGGCTTACTTTTATCAGAGTTGTTTTACATATTTGAATCTTCCATTACTGAAGTCGTACCAGAAATACCTTAACTATTTAAAAAAGTGACTGAATATCTCGTAGTAAATCTGCATAGCTAGTGTACAGAAAAAAAAAGGTCATATTATATTTTGATTTTTCAGAGTTTGTTCTCTTTTGTGCTCCGCATTTGCCTCACTTCTCGACTGCTATAATTTCTATGCTGGTTATTATTTACTGAGATCAGGCAACGTGATAATTCCACATGTTGAAAGCGTGGACTCATGCCTTCAGAAATGCGCCAATGTTAGTTGAATATACATTTCTTCATTCAAATTTATGCTTGAGGACATCCTAATTCAAAAAGTTCACCTATCGATAGGTGGTAGAGTATAGCGGCGGATCGAACATGAACTTACCACCCGCTCTCCCTTTCTTCAGTTTTCAGGCTTAATCGCTACCTCAACTTTCAGCTCTTAGAGTTCATGGTTTGATTTCATGATAGAGTTCATGATTTATTTCCCTTATATTTTTCCCACTTTCTCTTTTGCCGTCTCACTTTTTTTCCATTGCTGAATTCGGGTTGCGACCCGTACTCGAAATTTGGTTGCGAATTGTGGCTACCGTCCTTCAGCTTGGAGACGGAAGGGAAGACAGTTGGCGAAGGTGATGATGAGGTCGTCTTTGGTTTCACTATAAAGTGTTTAATTTTTTTGAACTTTCTTTGGCCTATGAGCCTTTTTTTTAAAATACGTTGTTGTACTATTCGCCTAGGTGCTATAGTGTTGTACTGCTTTTATGGTAACTTCAGTTCGATACACTTTTTAATATGAGTATGAACTTAATATGCTGAATGATTAGGCAAACCGTCGAACAAATATTGCGATTTAAATCCATACAAACATTGGTATAATGTATCGAATATTTCCGAACTAAGTTACTATGAAACGCATGTATATTAGCGCTAAGTAAAATTACCCGTTAGGTAATCCAGCTACTATAAAAAAACGCAAATGTTTCACATTCCCTACTTTATTTATTTCAATGACCCAACCATACAGAAGGCAGAGACTTGTTCATATCGCAGTATAACAAATAATAAAAAATGAGGAAAAAAATAAGGAAAATTCGGTGCATCGAAAAGCGAGCAAAAAAGTGAAGCGAAAGATAGCATGTCTGCGGGCAACCAATAGGAACTAGAAGTAATACTGGAGAAGTAATAAGTGCCACTAATAATAAATATTGTCAATAATAGCATTTAGTACTTGTGACAGCGATTTCGAAACATTTAAAGTTCATTTAGTTCACTTAGAACGGGAAGCTGATGATGTGGAACATAGTCGAGGAGAGTAGCAAATGCACTAAATGCAGAGCGTACGTAAGGGACGGGAATACATATAAAATCAGCATGCCCGACTTTGCTATATCCATGTCCTCCCCACCCCTACCCCTTCCTCACCCTCCAGATGTGTGTTGTTTTACCAAATAATATAAAGGAGTATGAGATATATATTTGTATATATACATATATATATATATATATATACATGTATATATCACATAATTTACAACATACTGTGCTCAGGCATAGCATGTAAAGCGCACATACATTCTGGTCTAGTAAAATCGATTTTTACAATACGGCAATATGTAGATCATTTAGGCGGAAGAGTTATATGGTTTTATATGTCGATCGGTAATGGTGGAGAATAAACGCAACAATTGCGTTCTAAGTAAGTGGGATCGTCTAAGCAGGCCAGATCGATTTATGCGCTCAAACAAATTCCACATTAATTATTACGAACGCATATGTGACCTTGAACAGGTTTGCAACTAAAGAATTTTCTCAAATTTCATAGAAATGTCTCTCGAATTCGTTATGATTATCGGGTAAAACCAATAATTGAACATCGATTAAATTAAGAGAATTAAGAGAAAAAGAGCACTTTGCATAATATGGAGTGGAAATTTTTCCTGAAAAGTTGAGTTTTATATGATGGAAACTATCAATTCTATCTTATGATCACTTGAAATTCAAATCTGTTATATTCGGTCGTATGTTGATTTAGAGACGATTTGAAATTTAATTCTATTGTATGATGGCCTGAAATTCACTTCAGTTGAAATAATAACTTAAAAATATCTTATTTTCGGAAGGAGTAAAATTCAAAAAAGTGAAAATTACCTTCATAGACAGATGGTATTGTTAGTATTGTTGGTTGATATTGATGACTCTGATGCATAAAGAAGCACTTTTTAAATCGCCTTTTTTTCAAAGGTTAATACAAGCATGACCGAGTGAGATGATTAGTTTGTCGAGAATATGCCAAAAGCACTAATAAATACAAGCACAGTCCATCCGATGTATTTTCATTGTGATCGAAAAGTTGGGAGAGAAAAGTTCATAAGTTTGTAAATTATGCAAAACTTTAAGAATATCATAACGGTCACTGAGAGTGTTAGAAATGTCTCCTATAATACTGCTCAGTTTTGTTGCAAATACTTCATATCTAGAAATATTTTAAAAAAAAGACTTCTAGGAACTTATGGATGAAGACGATTGGACAATTTCCACTCTTACAACAAGTCCTGTATTGCGCTCGGAAGGTATGCCATCCGATGAAAGCCAAGAAAATGGTACCAATTTTTTGCATTTAAGGTAGAATTTTAACTGTAAAAAAACCGCTATTTTCTTGGCTCTTTTTTAAGGGTTTTAGAACACTGAAGCAAAGTTGTTATATATGCTCAACGTGCATACCGATCTCAGTTCGAAATAAAAGTAAAGACAGCCTAAATATCTCGGTCTTATCAATAGATATTCAAATACCTTTCATTGATCCTCCGACACTTTGCTTCAGTCACCAAATCTCACTCCATTCCACGATAAAACGAGTTTAGAACAAGCAAAAACGATCGATTGGTCCTATTCTCTTAAGTCGATTTTTCTCGATGTTCCTGATTCACTTAGAATAAATCTTGATTTTTTTTAATCGTATTGCAGATAGAAAGCAAAGAATCACAGCCAGACAGGATATCCGACCAACCCATACAGATATCATCGGTCGTAAAGCAAAAATCTCCGAGCGGAATGTGATGGACGTAGAAGCCCAAAGCGATACTAAATCAATTTCTAGCGATACTTCTTTTGAATTCACTCTCCCAGCAGTAACTTTAACTCTTCGGCCGAATTATGATAACAATCGTAAAGCGGACATTATTGGTGTTCATTCAAAAATAATAGATGCTAATGCAAATATTCAACATACTGAGATAATGCAGCAGACGGATCCCGGAACTATTGGTATTGTAAGACGTCCGAATCCGACAGTTCCAACGAGGCATCGATCGTTCGATAGTGCAGTTCAAAATTCTGCAGTAAAAGCTGTCGGTCCGAACCCGCAACCGAATCGAATCGTCCAGGAGAATACAACATCTATTGGTGACGTTAGAATTCCAAACAGACCGACCATTTCAATATCGCATAAAGCCACCGATACTGTCGCGCAACGCTCCCCACCTTTAGCCAAGTCTATTGCAATCAGACCAGGGCCTGTTACTACACATCCACCGATACGACGACCTGCAATATCGATCAGTACGTCGAACAGCACCAATGTGGTTGTACCCGTTCCAAGTAGTTCCTCAGAAACCGATGAAAGAGTATTCGTATTAAAGGATTATTCTGACGAAGAAGATGCTAAAAAATCATCGTCGCAAAAAACGCTTAAAAAGATTGAACTGTCATCATCGCTGGCGAGAAGAAAAATTCACTTGAAGAATGCCATTGATTGCTTCAAACAGACTCCTCATGCGTAAGCAGTGTTTCGATCTTTTAAAATCTATTAAATTCATTAATTTGCGTTTCCCAATTTATCATATATTAATTTCATTTATTTGCATTCTTTAATTAATTAAACTCCGAGATATCGTCGTTGAGGATACCTAACTGGCAGTGAAATCATTAATTGGATGATTCGATATGTTACGCCATAACCATCCAACAAATTACTATACTTTTTGAAAAGCGACATATAACTGAATGTTCCATTGTATATTTTTAACTTTCCGTGCCGTATGGTCGAGCATCACGAATGCTTTGTAGGGTTGGCTTCTTGACTCAGTCTTCATCCAATATAGTTCAAGTCTCGGCACCAATGTCCTAGATCCTAGCTGATCCTTTACTGAAATATTACGATATTTTGACTTTCTTTGTCGTAATGGAAGATGATTGCAAGGGAAAAATGACATCTTCTTGCGTCACTACAATTTTCCTACTGTGGCGGGTAAGACTTTTAGATCATGTAAATAAGGGAGCAAAGCATGGAATTCATGCTCAGAATGCTTGACTCCCATGCTTTGCTGATATGATAACCAAATCAATGCCCGTTTCTTCATCAATGTGATCTGATCACGTAGTAGATTCTATCTTTTCATAACAACATGCACAGCGACTTGTCTATTCATCGAATTAAGGCATTTACGGCTCCATCTGATACTAATGCAAAGGTACAAAGGCAGCTGTAATTTCACCGATTTCCGTCATCGGTGCAGCCGACAACCATGCTTAGGACTGAGGGCCATTGCCTCTTCCCTACCGTGATTGTTTTGACCGCCTGGTGGTCAGCCTGCTGCCGATCCTAACTACATCTGATATCGGTTTTAAATCGGGAATGATATAGTGGTAAGAAATTAGGCAACCATTCGATGACGATAGATTTAGAGGAAGCAGTCCACTAATGATTCTGCGAGACATCAAAACATCATAGTAGCAAGGTACTCCCTTATCGGTCGTACTGTAATCTTTGTGTTCATAGTTATCATCAATTTCTTTTTCGGATATCTGTCGCTCAAGAATAATGCATACATTGCCGCTACCTTTGTATTCATTGTTCTTTACTCAAAACCCTTAAAATATCTTTCATTCAGTTTCACATCAAATTCACAAGCCTAATTACCAAACAATTTTGTGTGTGTTTTTCAACAGTTCATGATGCAATACGAAAGAAGGTGATATGTGATCGGGATATTATGGGGACCGATTACAGCTAAGAATAACCAGTGTGAATTAGTGTTATAGATAGTAAACGAATTTTGATAATATATTTTCAGTTCACTAACATTAACCTCAATTTTTTTTTTCAAGAAAATTATTGAATTATGACGAGGAGTCAATCACCTCGAGCAGTGTTGATGATTGCTTGCGGCGATGTCTTCATTCAACAACATTTATATGCCTCAGCGTCAACTATGATCGACTCATTATGGTTAGTTTTTGATTATGCTAAACATTGAAAGTCTAACGGACGTTCTTTAAAAATATTGCGTTATTTATTTTTTTAAATAAATCATAAAAGTCAACCTAATAACTCATTTGTTCCGAACCTTCCACGAATTTGGCTGAAATTTTCTTATGAAATCCTGATTTTAATTTTTCTTATTTTCGTTAGAAAAGTTTCACATTGTCATTGATATTCCAAGGAGTTCGCTGCATATTATGCAGTTCTAATATAAATACTACTTCATGTTATTCTCACTGGGTCTGTACTCAAGAGTAGATCGTAGAAATTTCGAAAGCGCTGATGTTGACATTTCTGTAAGTTGTGCCTTTCTATAATACCAACACAACCATTTAAGGAAATTTCCATTTCTATCTTCCCCCCCCCCCCCCCGCCTCCTTCTACACCCTCCCCTTCCCTTACCCATATCATAAGAAAGACCCTGTATACATTCTAAGAAAGAATTATTTCATCACCTAGAAGATAATCCACTACTCGACTTGAATGGTGATTCTTCGATAAGCCTCGACGACTCTTCTCTAGTGTTCTCGGTCCTTGTGCCTAATTGTACCGTGCAAGCTTGAATAGTGACCGATTTCTAAATTTTCGATGGAATTCTTTATTGAAGGAGAACTTCTACTTTAGATTCTCTGACACTAAGCAATATTTATTGGCAGATATGTACGTTAAATGGCGGAAGTGTCTATTTGAATGACGCAAAATTGACACCGTCGTCAAGGGTCGTTTATTACGAAAATATTTGTTCACCGGGTGTACGTGTATTCGCAAATGATGACGACTCGAACGATTCACGAAAAGGTATCGTAAACCCTCAAGCTTAGCCCTTTTCCCAGTATAGAACATACTTCCCCACCGAACCCCCACCTCCCACCTACCTCCCCAATCCCTTCGATTCAAACCCTTCCTTCTAGAGATGGTGGTTTCCAAAATGTTTTCTGCTTTCGATCTCCTTCCCGAATTGACCTAGTTCTTCTTTAGATGCAAAACACGTCATTTAGTACACATTCCGTACAATCTCCTATAATTTGTTCCTCTCATACTTCGAATTTCTTACCCTTCTTTGAAGATATCAGTTCGCACAAGCCCTTCCTCAGATTCCGTATACTTCTTCAATTACGTCCACAGTTCCAGATGGCTCCTCGCAATCGTCTGAAGAGAACACACTGGTCGAACCGATCGCCTACAATCTGACAAAACTGCAGGAATGTTTCACAGTTCGCGAAAATGCGGTTCTCTATGATTTAAACGGATTTGTGGATGGAGGTGGAAAGATGGAGACTGAAAAACGGGGACATACAGGGGCAATCAGGGGAAGGAAGACAGGGGGAGGGGAGGTGAGGATGACGACGATGACAATGAGGAGGGTGAAGAGGAAGGCGTTTATACGAAGTTGGAAGGAGCGTTTCCAGCAAAAAAAAAGGAATATAAGGAATCAAAAGCGTGCACACAAAAAAATAGTACCTTATCGACTGGGATCGACCCATCCATGAACTGTTTTTGAGATCGGGGTGATCACAAATGCTTTCTGTTGCTCAGATCGGGGTGATCACAAATGCTTTCTGTTGCTGAGATCGGGGTGATCACAAATGCTTTCTGTTGCTGAGATCGGGGTGATCACAAATGCTTTCTGTTGCTGAGATCGGGGTGATCACAAATGCTTTCTGTTGCTGAGATCGGGGTGATCACAAATGCTTTCTGTTGCTGAGATCGGGGTGATCACAAATGCTTTCTGTTGCTGAGATCGGGGTGATCACAAATGCTTTCTGTTGCTGAGATCGGGGTGATCACAAATGCTTTCTGTTGCTGAGATCGGGGTGATCACAAATGCTTTCTGTTGCTGAGATCGGGGTGATCACAAATGCTTTCTGTTGCTGAGATCGGGGTGATCACAAATGCTTTCTGTTGCTGAGATCGGGGTGATCACAAATGCTTTCTGTTGCTGAGATCGGGGTGATCACAAATGCTTTCTGTTGTTGAGATCGGGGTGATCACAAATGCTCTTCACTGCCCTTTCTCGGGTGATCACAAATGCTTTCTGTTGCTGAGATCGGGGTGATCACAAATGCTTTCTGTTGCTGAGATCGGGGTGATCACAAATGCTCTTCACTGCCCTTTCTTGTTGAATGTTAGCAGAATAGCGTTTTCTAGCCGAATGTTTATTGGCATGCGGGTCATCAAGATCGACACAAAATACGCCATGTTATTCGCTGAACTGGTTCAAACAATCAAGGAGATGTTTTATTCATGCAACCCACAACGAAATCACATCGCTGCGGTATTCGCCTACAGCTGACTTCTATCTGAATTCATGTTTTGGTATGCATATTCCCTTCCTCATTATTCAATTTCAACTCTTAGCAAATATCGTTTACTTATTAATCAGTGCAGTTATGGATACAAAAATACAAAATGTGCTGGTAATGTCGAAGTCGCAATGGTTGCAAGGAGATGGTCGATTATCGACTGCCCCCGAATGACTATCTACAATTCAGTTCGTCATTCATAACGTGTGCCGGTTTAAATGATCAGGGAAATTCACCCGAAAGTTCTTAAAATTTATCGGTCAATACTGTTTACGTTTGCGTTCTTGCTCTTCTTTAACATCATCGCTTACAAATCCTCAACTATCCTCAACTCTCTCAGATCAACGAGTTTAAATTCTTCTTTTGACCGATACATGGTCAATTACGGGAACTACGATAACAGGATATTGATTGGCTTGGAAGATCGTTAAAGGATTTTTAACACAAAGCATTGCTCGCATGAAAAAGTGCCACACTGGCTCATCCCTGTACTTAACTGTAAGACAGCAAAAACTCCCATCGGGAGCTCGAAATTCTGCCACGATATTTCCGCCTCATGCACTCCCATCTACCATGTCAGCTCCATATTTCCCTCTTGCGCCTATTAATATGCTCCACTTCTGCCATTCTAATTTACCTCATTCCCTCCAGATCTTCTAAACCACGATCCCACCTAACTACTCCCATGAAAAAGCTGAATATGCAAATGCCATCTAGTCCGGAAAAAACCGTTTTTGTGAAACCACCGGATGTGTATAGAAAGGCCTTTTCCTATGATGAAACGATGTTCTGGTAGGCAAACAGATCAACAATTGACATGGTACTCTCAAACATGGAAACCAGATGAAGGGAAAGCTTCCGATGTAACTCGATGCAAATACATTTACTTCCTCACTCATAAGTGTAGTAGTATTATGTTGAAGAATCCGATTTCACGGCCGATACCAAAGCTTCACGCGGTGATGTCAACAACACTGACTACTACGACGATGGCACTCATTGATACTATGGGCAGATTATCGAATTCAAACGACGATCTCTGTATTTATTTCTCTGAATTGTTCCAATATTTCTATAGGTTTACATCTGTGACGTTTTCGTGTTCGTAATTCTTTATAATGGCGCAACATAAAATGGCGTCCTCTAATAATAATTCATTCCCACTTTACAGCTTATGACGGTATGCACATAATGCATAATACCACTACTCCCTCTCTCTCAACAACACGTTACTCAGACCCAAATTTTCTCTCATGTTTACGGACAACGTCATTCTGGTTGCAATTATTGCCCATTTCATAGCAGCATCAGTAATCATAATAAAGATATGCTATATAAATAAGTTTCACTCTAATTCATATCGCAAACGAAATTATAGTTTTGCCAATCTAAAAGAAATCATTTGGTCGAGTTGATAAATACACTATAGAAAAAATACTCTTTAGCGATTCCTGACATCCGTTAACAAAAAAATTTACGGATTTAAAATGTAAGGTGAATCAAATCAGATGATTATTATTTACGCTAATATTTGTATAACAAATGTTAAATGTACGTGGTAGATGACCACACAATTTTATAGATGCTGAGTGCATGAAAGGGATAAGTAAGAGATTACAATGCTATAGAATGGCGCAAGGTGCGTAAGAAAACTTTTCTTTTGCAAATGACTATATCGAAAATATCATTGAAGCTTCGGCATTCTCATTTTCAAACTTCGTCTCGACGTTACCACCACCATTTCAAACCGTACAAGTTGTATGCATCAACGCTTACAAATAACTGCGATGATCATATGAGGCAGTTTGATAAGATACAGTTAATAATCATAAGAGGCAGTTAATAATTTAATAAGATACGACCAACTGAAGCTGTACATTAAAGCAGCAATAAAATAGGCATAAAAATTATGCCATTAGAAACTAATCAACAAACGGTGATATGTAGTATTATGTAGTATCACCTGATATGTTCCACGAATTGATTCAACATTTATAATATTTTGCATAGTTTAATCTCTGCAAAAAGGAGCGAAGAAGCCGTGACACTTTCTCAACATATTTTCACATAAGTCGTTAGTCATTCGTCTGCCCTTTTCGCATAACCCAAACTGTGCAGAACTGTTACAGTATAAGTCCGCCCTCGGAACGACTATGCTCGAATTAAAATCTTCTTTAATCGGAACTCTTTCGAATATATAGCTTTTAAACGTTTAAATGGTAAGATTCCGGGTTGTACAATGTACGTTCAGCAATAAGTTATGCTTTAAGCATTTTATCTGAAAACAAATATTTCAAGCTATTTAACTGTTAGTAATGACTATGCAATCAGTTATTTTGGCCAGGTATTTTGCCTTATTTCGTCTTATTAAAGTCGTAATCGAAAAAATCATTACCTCTGGAAATAAACCACAATAAAATGTTGCTTACAATGACAACATAGCAAATTAGAAGAAAAACTGGTCTACGGAAATAGAATATTAAAAAAAACGCTTATTCGAATATTGCACACTATCATTAGCAATATATGCGGACGAGATCAGGTAAGAATACGCTTATTTACAAAAACTTATTAGATCGAATAGTTTCTTGCCCGGCACACTTTCGAAAATATTACTGCATACTACCGCATACTAAAAATGACGTTCAGTAGAAGCTGCACATAGGTCATCCACGACATATCCCTCCTTGAATAAACTTTATTTAGAAAGCTGTAGACTTTGTCCTCAATCCTCTGACGGGTCGAGGAAGGGGAGGGGGAGGGGTGGGGGAAGGTATGGGAGGCATAGTTCAAAGTTTAGGACAATGCTCCTATGCATCATTTCCTGAATGCTATCCCATGGATGGAAGTTGAAGCAAAACTGCCATATGTAAATTCCAATTTTGTTTTTCTTTGGGATCCTACTTAAATATGTTGATGTTGGCGTTGTTCATGAATGTTGTCACGTCTAAATGAATGTGATATATCGGTAAGACTGAGATGTTGCTATGACTTGTTTTCAACTGATCGGTCGGCTGGCGTTCTAAACCATTCTTCCTCTTCAAAATAAACTGAACGACTTTCCTTTGACTTCTTGATAGGATTGTGTTGAACTGGCCAATGTTCGGTTACTAAAGCAACAGTATCAGCATATTAGCAAATATGATTGGCCAGTGTTCCATTATTCTGACCGACTATTTTCTTCCACGGAATATATTTTCCTCTGCTGAAGTGCAAAGAAGTGCGAGCGGGATTGTCTAATTAAGGATCATCGACGTAAAAACTGTTTTCCTTTCCATGACGACTTTGGACGACCACTGATAAGAGTGCTTGTTGTGGGAGGACCATCCAGATAGCGTGCTTGCGATTCTGCTTGCTTTGTCATATAACTGCGCCACTGTGTATCCTCTGCCCTCCACGATAACATCACGATTATTTCAGCTACTATCTGAAACCTCTGGGGCTCAGTTATTCACAAAACGTTTCATGAATGCTTCATGAGCGATTTGGCTCAAGATATTTGTAAGACGATAAATACTTTTAGAGCCAAGAAATACCAAATCTCTAACAGACTCACCCCTGCAACGAGCATCAAGACAGCGATGATAGCACTTATAGAAAGAGCGGTTCGAAGGGCTATCATTATTCGACGAGTACAACCTTCGCAACTCAGGTCACAGGATCGAGGGATGTCGAAGTAGAATGCATGAAAATCACTGCACCCAGAACTACCTGAAAATACACATACATAACATGGAATCAGCATTTTAATAAGTATCTTCGTATCTCTTTCCGCTTGTCTGCATGTTTGAATTGCAATCTCTCATCTAGTTGTTGTCCGCCTTCCACCTCATTGTTAAGCCAATGAAACAGGATAACTGCACTCATTTCCACGCATACACCGAGTTCAATTAACTGAATGACTAGACACTTGCTAGGTTTAATGTTTGCAAGAAATCTGCGTAGTCGCAATGAATGACATAGTCATTTCTGTTTAACCTTCATGAAAGCTACTCACGCAAGCGGTCATGGCAACATTGATGTAACTACGTACCGCAGTTATATACTCTCCTTCTAGCTTATCGTTTTTTCATTGCGATCCGAAACATGAATGATAGTTAACTACCCCAAACACCAGAATGAACATCATGTTCTCTTCATACGGTCGTTAACAGTAGATAGAATGGAGAAGTTGGAAGCAACCTTCAAAAAAAACCACCCTCCCGAAGATAAAAGGTGATCTTTCAGCGACAACTGGTCTATGATCATACTTGCAAATCCTCTCCCAATATCTCGTCAAGGACCCCTAGGTAACGCATAGTATGCGACCGATCAGCCAAATTTCAAAGGGAACAGGCGGGCTATCAGGAAAAACGGTAAGGAGAACAGACGGCAAAGCATGGAAGATCTGTGTATAACGGAAAAACGTTTCGATATCGCTTTTCAGCGAATGTGACTTTGCAAGCTTCATCATTCCCTCCCTCTTCCCCATTAAATTTTTCAAAATTTGTCATATGCTAATCATTAGAACGAATGAAGATTTCACTGATGCAACTGCTTGTTAGGGATGTGACAACAATGCTTAAGGGCTGTAGATCGCAAATGTCAGAAGCAGGCAACTGAACAGTACAAATCAGATAATTCCATCACGCAGGCATTCAGAAATAGGAAAAACCAACCGCAACACAGGAATGATTCTTGGATTCGATCCAGTACCTCCGGAATATTACCTGCGCCTTGGTAGTATTTTTGAACGAGGTAATCGAGAGACGTCCTTAGTTGATTTGTTGTCTGAAATCAAACAAACGCGATAAACTGTTACATGATTATACTCTGATGGATTAAAAAAGTTGCAATAGTGACTTATCGAAGTCAGAAGGAGTGAGAAGGGGCCACACACTTAGAGCAGTAAAATGCTTCGAGCTTAAAACTACTCATTAGTATTAGAAAAATGAGATGAAACATTTAATTGATTAATACGATCTTCCGGCTTTCCCAAACCTGCTTATCTTCTTTGTCACAAAACCCCTTCTAGGAACATTCGAACCAGTAACCCCCTCCCCTCTTTCGAAGTCATGAGCATGGTAGTACCCTACATCCATTCAGCAGCCAGAATCACAGTACGACCGGGCGCTGGAGAAATTGTAAAGGATCGCTCAGCGGTGCACTAACTTTATTACACTGACCGCTTCCACAAGTGGTGGAAAGTTTAACTGTTAGATAAAGTTCTACATCGAAAACTCATCCTCAGAAAACGATGGACTGAACTGAGGCATAATTTGATCCAATTCAAATTCTAACTATAAGCTTTTCCCACGGCTGCTCTTCAGGACGAGTGCATGTGAAAACTGAGCCGCGCACACAACCCATAACAATAAAAGAGCATAAAGTGTGCTTAGAAAGGATTAAGCTTACATCCATCCAATGCCATATCAGAATACAGATGGCGATCAAAATCATAAATGTTACAACACAAACGATCCCAGCGTAAGCGAATCTCAAGTGACGTAGTTTGGATATTCTAGTGCAAGCACCACACGACCCCACTACCATTAACGAACCGCCAATTACGAGAAGCGAAATTGTGTACGTGAATGCTGCATCGGACTGAAAGTAAAACAAATTAGATTACCATATTCTCACGAATAAAGCCCCCTACGTTTTCCGCAGAGTGGAAAAAGCACATTCGGATAAATCTCTCCGCTCCAGCTTGAAACTTGTGGACTGGAGAAATTTATTCAAATGAACATGGCACATGAAGACATTTCAAAATAAGAAAACATCCAATTCATGCCTCTCAACTATATTATATCCAATTAATCAACTAATTTGTTCTAGTTAGGCAACAAAGCAACTGAAATAGGAAAAAGTAATGAGGGATAATCAGCAAAAGCAGAAAGGCACTACAAAAAAACATGCGAAAAAAATTGGAAAACAAAATACATACGACACAGCAATATTACTTGCTATTTGAGACAGCGTTAGCTACCCGAGTCTAAATCATAAACACGCAACTTCACCTTCTCCTCCATCTTTCTGCCTATCAAATATCGAGAAATGGGAGATTATGCCATTTTACTTATACGAGTACTAAAAAGCAGTACTGTACTATATATACGTTATGAGTATATGGGTACTCGAATAATAAATATACGAGTAGTATTATACGAATAGTACAGTACTCGTACAATACTTTACTTATACGAGTACTGTACTAAAAAAGCAATTTACGCCCGCCCGGTGGCATATAGCCGACCTTTAATGATACGTATGTCCCAATCAGTACCCAAAAGCTAGCTGTTAGATAAATCGCGCACTTTGCACAGTGCATCCGGCAAATCTCATTAAACTGAATAACGACAGCGAATAATAGGCTGAAATGTGATAGCAAAAATATTAGCAGCAAAGCGGGTGCAAAAGTACAGACCAATCCCCCGTTTGATATGAAAAGGCAGAAACTGACCTAGCTGAGCACGAACCGTTATACCCGCCCATGCCAAAATAAAAACAAAACAGCATAAAGCAATGTGAGACCGAAGTACACATGAACCAAAACCGTATCACAACAGCTAATCTCTGCTGGTATCAGCTTAAACAAGTTGTTGATTCAGCTTCCTCCTGCCAGCCGACTGCGCACTGTTTTGCAAAAACAAAATCTGGTTTTTTCTGATTCCATCATGAACTTAAGTGAGTTTTTCTCCAGTCTTGCACCAACCAAGAGTTCTAAGTTGGTCACCTAGTGTTTCTCACATGCATTTGAGAGAAAGAAAGACAAGAACGATCAATACCACTAAATCTATAGGCTGCAAAAGGACAAAATTTGGAAAAAAAACAACATAGCAGCTTATAGTGAGATTAGCAAAATTGAATCTTACCAGTTTTGAGAGTTGTTCATGAATGTTGTCACGTCTAAATGAATGTGATATATCGGTAAGACTGAGATGTTGCTATGACTTGTTTTCAACTGATCGGTCGGCTGGCGTTCTAAACCATTCTTCCTCTTCAAAATAAACTGAACGACTTTCCTTTGACTTCTTGATAGGATTGTGTTGAACTGGCCAATGTTCGGTTACTAAAGCAACAGTATCAGCATATTAGCAAATATGATTGGCCAGTGTTCCATTATTCTGACCGACTATTTTCTTCCACGGAATATATTTTCCTCTGCTGAAGTGCAAAGAAGTGCGAGCGGGATTGTCTAATTAAGGATCATCGACGTAAAAACTGTTTTCCTTTCCATGACGACTTTGGACGACCACTGATAAGAGTGCTTGTTGTGGGAGGACCATCCAGATAGCGTGCTTGCGATTCTGCTTGCTTTGTCATATAACTGCGCCACTGTGTATCCTCTGCCCTCCACGATAACATCACGATTATTTCAGCTACTATCTGAAACCTCTGGGGCTCAGTTATTCACAAAACGTTTCATGAATGCTTCATGAGCGATTTGGCTCAAGATATTTGTAAGACGATAAATACTTTTAGAGCCAAGAAATACCAAATCTCTAACAGACTCACCCCTGCAACGAGCATCAAGACAGCGATGATAGCACTTATAGAAAGAGCGGTTCGAAGGGCTATCATTATTCGACGAGTACAACCTTCGCAACTCAGGTCACAGGATCGAGGGATGTCGAAGTAGAATGCATGAAAATCACTGCACCCAGAACTACCTGAAAATACACATACATAACATGGAATCAGCATTTTAATAAGTATCTTCGTATCTCTTTCCGCTTGTCTGCATGTTTGAATTGCAATCTCTCATCTAGTTGTTGTCCGCCTTCCACCTCATTGTTAAGCCAATGAAACAGGATAACTGCACTCATTTCCACGCATACACCGAGTTCAATTAACTGAATGACTAGACACTTGCTAGGTTTAATGTTTGCAAGAAATCTGCGTAGTCGCAATGAATGACATAGTCATTTCTGTTTAACCTTCATGAAAGCTACTCACGCAAGCGGTCATGGCAACATTGATGTAACTACGTACCGCAGTTATATACTCTCCTTCTAGCTTATCGTTTTTTCATTGCGATCCGAAACATGAATGATAGTTAACTACCCCAAACACCAGAATGAACATCATGTTCTCTTCATACGGTCGTTAACAGTAGATAGAATGGAGAAGTTGGAAGCAACCTTCAAAAAAAACCACCCTCCCGAAGATAAAAGGTGATCTTTCAGCGACAACTGGTCTATGATCATACTTGCAAATCCTCTCCCAATATCTCGTCAAGGACCCCTAGGTAACGCATAGTATGCGACCGATCAGCCAAATTTCAAAGGGAACAGGCGGGCTATCAGGAAAAACGGTAAGGAGAACAGACGGCAAAGCATGGAAGATCTGTGTATGACGGAAAAACGTTTCGATATCGCTTTTCAGCGAATGTGACTTTGCAAGCTTCATCATTCCCTCCCTCTTCCCCATTAAATTTTTCAAAATTTGTCATATGCTAATCATTAGAACGAATGAAGATTTCACTGATGCAACTGCTTGTTAGGGATGTGACAACAATGCTTAAGGGCTGTAGATCGCAAATGTCAGAAGCAGGCAACTGAACAGTACAAATCAGATAATTCCATCACGCAGGCATTCAGAAATAGGAAAAACCAACCGCAACACAGGAATGATTCTTGGATTCGATCCAGTATCTCCGGAATATTACCTGCGCCTTGGTAGTATTTTTGAACGAGGTAATCGAGAGACGTCCTTAGTTGATTTGTTGTCTGAAATCAAACAAACGCGATAAACTGTTACATGATTATACTCTGATGGATTAAAAAAGTTGCAATAGTGACTTATCGAAGTCAGAAGGAGTGAGAAGGGGCCACACACTTAGAGCAGTAAAATGCTTCGAGCTTAAAACTACTCATTAGTATTAGAAAAATGAGATGAAACATTTAATTGATTAATACGATCTTCCGGCTTTCCCAAACCTGCTTATCTTCTTTGTCACAAAACCCCTTCTAGGAACATTCGAACCAGTAACCCCCTCCCCTCTTTCGAAGTCATGAGCATGGTAGTACCCTACATCCATTCAGCAGCCAGAATCACAGTACGACCGGGCGCTGGAGAAATTGTAAAGGATCGCTCAGCGGTGCACTAACTTTATTACACTGACCGCTTCCACAAGTGGTGGAAAGTTTAACTGTTAGATAAAGTTCTACATCGAAAACTCATCCTCAGAAAACGATGGACTGAACTGAGGCATAATTTGATCCAATTCAAATTCTAACTATAAGCTTTTCCCACGGCTGCTCTTCAGGACGAGTGCATGTGAAAACTGAGCCGCGCACACAACCCATAACAATAAAAGAGCATAAAGTGTGCTTAGAAAGGATTAAGCTTACATCCATCCAATGCCATATCAGAATACAGATGGCGATCAAAATCATAAATGTTACAACACAAACGATCCCAGCGTAAGCGAATCTCAAGTGACGTAGTTTGGATATTCTAGTGCAAGCACCACACGACCCCACTACCATTAACGAACCGCCAATTACGAGAAGCGAAATTGTGTACGTGAATGCTGCATCGGACTGAAAGTAAAACAAATTAGATTACCATATTCTCACGAATAAAGCCCCCTACGTTTTCCGCAGAGTGGAAAAAGCACATTCGGATAAATCTCTCCGCTCCAGCTTGAAACTTGTGGACTGGAGAAATTTATTCAAATGAACATGGCACATGAAGACATTTCAAAATAAGAAAACATCCAATTCATGCCTCTCAACTATATTATATCCAATTAATCAACTAATTTGTTCTAGTTAGGCAACAAAGCAACTGAAATAGGAAAAAGTAATGAAGGATAATCAGCAAAAGCAGAAAGGCACTACAAAAAAACATGCGAAAAAAATTGGAAAACAAAATACATACGACACAGCAATATTACTTGCTATTTGAGACAGCGTTAGCTACCCGAGTCTAAATCATAAACACGCAACTTCACCTTCTCCTCCATCTTTCTGCCTATCAAATATCGAGAAATGGGAGATTATGCCATTTTACTTATACGAGTACTAAAAAGCAGTACTGTACTATATATAAGTTATGAGTATATGGGTACTCGAATAATAAATATACGAGTAGTATTATACGAATAGTACAGTACTCGTACAATACTTTACTTATACGAGTACTGTACTAAAAAAGCAATTTACGCCCGCCCGGTGGCATATAGCCGACCTTTAATGATACGTATGTCCCAATCAGTACCCAAAAGCTAGCTGTTAGATAAATCGCGCACTTTGCACAGTGCATCCGGCAAATCTCATTAAACTGAATAACGACAGCGAATAATAGGCTGAAATGTGATAGCAAAAATATTAGCAGCAAAGCGGGTGCAAAAGTACAGACCAATCCCCCGTTTGATATGAAAAGGCAGAAACTGACCTAGCTGAGCACGAACCGTTATACCCGCCCATGCCAAAATAAAAACAAAACAGCATAAAGCAATGTGAGACCGAAGTACACATGAACCAAAACCGTATCACAACAGCTAATCTCTGCTGGTATCAGCTTAAACAAGTTGTTGATTCAGCTTCCTCCTGCCAGCCGACTGCGCACTGTTTTGCAAAAACAAAATCTGGTTTTTTCTGATTCCATCATGAACTTAAGTGAGTTTTTCTCCAGTCTTGCACCAACCAAGAGTTCTAAGTTGGTCACCTAGTGTTTCTCACATGCATTTGAGAGAAAGAAAGACAAGAACGATCAATACCACTAAATCTATAGGCTGCAAAAGGACAAAATTTGGAAAAAAAACAACATAGCAGCTTATAGTGAGATTAGCAAAATTGAATCTTACCAGTTTTGAGACCCCACAGGTTTTTCTTACCATTTCTTTTTAAGCGACTTGAGAGAAACTGCCGGGAAAAACAGCGACTCTGAATGGTCAAGAGTGATAAGTTTTGAACGCGCCTTAAAACTCGCAATGTGCCAACGCCGTGTGGGATCATTCGGCGGGAGGAAAGAATGAAGTGGGCGAAAAGATGGAAGGGGAGGGGGACAGAGGGAGGGAAAGGATGGGGGGGAAAATAGAGGGAGTGAAGAGGGAGGGAGAAGGGAAGGGGAACAGGGAGGGAAGTTTACAATCAAGTGAACCGACAACGGCACTGCTTGAATGGGAATGTTTTAATCTTCAGTTCTTCCAACTAGACAATACCATGCAACACCATCAACATTAACAAACCAATAGGAAGCTGAAGAAGCATCCTGAAAAACACTGTCTCTTAGTGGTCGAGAGACTAGACAAACAGGCATACCGTATGAGAGCCCGCTCAAAGCCTCGTGAAAAATAAAACTTCATCAGCTATCCCTATCGGCTTACCTCCTGTATATTTCTAAAACATATTTGAATCTTACTCCTTCCTGTCTTTCAATCTGCTCCCCCTTTGTACGTTCGTTATGGTGATTCTCATTGCGAACAAAGAAACATGTGTCAATCCTTACAAAAAGCTCCTTTTGAGCTTCAACTTCCCTTCCTATACCACTCCTCCACAAAGCTCGTGAAACTGCTTCTCGAAAGGTTGCGAAAGCCCGTGTCCCCGAGAGTAGAGATGCCATTAGATAATAATTTTTCCCTATTGTCTTGAGAGCGACCAAGAATCTCGTTACCAAGATAAACTTCAAGAGACCAAATTTAAAACTAATATTTGAAGCACAGCAACCTAAATTAGCTTTATGGTCGGGAAATTTTGTTTGCGCCTAGAAAAGGGATGCAATTACGTCACCCTTGTCGCCAAACTGTAGGCGTCTTCATGCGTTTTCTAAGAAGGAATCAATAATCGCTCCTAATTGCAAGAGGCAAACTTCATAACCAAAATGAGCCAGAAGGAACCACACTGAGAACATCACATTCATCTGACAAGGCATAAGCTAATATCGGCTACTATATTTGTTTGAACTAGCCTTCCCCCATGCGTCTTCACCCGTCTGGAATCAAAAACTGACCAATATTCGTATATGAGCCGAATCCTCCCACATGTATCCACGCAAATGTTTGTTCAGCATTAGCCAACAACCAAATCCAACTCCAAGCGCACCGATTACCTGCAGCAAAGAAAAAAATTGACCACATACGAGGCAGGCAACACCGACCAAATTATAAAAGTAAAAAACAAAATGTAATTCGTTGATGCCGCACCGTATATACGGCGACCCAGCCTATAAAAAAATGAGGAACTGGATAAGTATAAGCGCATTTCGTGCGATGCGCAAACTGATGCACGGTCACCATGCGATACGCGCGTGATGATTTTATCAACCTTAAAAACGAACGGCGGGTCAAAATTTTGAGGGCGAAGATCATGAGAACGCAGCGATCGACGATAAGAGCACAGAGAGAATGGAGGCGGGGCATCAGGTGGATAAAGTCTGCGTCACTCTTGGATCCCCTTAAAGGCGAGGTCTACCACGTCCCACCACAAGCTATTCATATGCATGTACAAAAACCAATGATGGTCTTATTCCCAAATGTTGACATCTAATCGCCTGGCAGAACAACCTTCTAATCAGCAAACTCTGGTACAACGAATAACGCAAGAAAATAGATCACGAAGTTAAAAATATCCTAACTTGTCTGCTCAGCAAAGAACGCGTTCAGGAATAAAAGCATCACTAACGTTTTTTAAATAATCCAAATAATTTTTAATAGTAATAATTTAATAATAATAATAATGATAATTTTAAATAATTTTTTAAATAATAATTAACTCCTCTAACTCTTTAGAATTCCTTTAATAATCCAAAACAATAGGGCGACCTTTCCATGCATGCGCGATCAAGTAGGTAGTATTACGAGGTCAGGAAAATTTTGGCATAACGTTTGTGTTTTGCCAAAGAAATAAAAACGAGCGTGAAGTATATGAAAGCAAATTCAAAGACCCTAACAAATTCAGTTCGCTTTAGGATAAAGAAAATAGTTAGTAAGGGTAAGAAACATACGAATTGAAGCATACTGATGGCAGTAAGAGCGTGCAGCATCCACCATTCGGGCCGATAGACGAAACGTTTTCTGGAATAACCTCTTTACTATTTTACTCGATCCGTCGACAAGCTATCATAACATCCACCAACAGCAAGTGCAGTGCACAACTGTTAACAGATGCTCTTCTAGCGGTCTTCCGTACAGAACGGCTCGCAAAGACATAAGCCCCAGTGCCTGGTATAACGAGGAGCAAATATGTACATGTATGTACATACGTGTATATATATATGTACATATTCATGTATGTATATAATGCATACATATACATATATACATATATATTACTGTTGCTAAAAAAAGAAGGCAAATCAGTTCATTGCTGCGCTACAATAAGTAAGCACGAAGTTCACGCATGTAATTGCTAACGATTCCGAATGGAAGTTCTCTTTCACCACTGTCCACCCATGGTCAATACCATTTGTGTTGATGCCCGACTTTACTCAATATTCTCCTGGTTCACGATCAGATTCAAAGTGGATTATACTATATCTACATCGTCCACAGGTAAAAAAAGAATTCTTTTTTGAAAAATCAGTAGAAAGCT
>JPKZ01003117.1:162696-194280 GCA_000803305.1 Toxocara canis | reverse complement strand
ACAGTCTGGGGAGAGGGGATGAACGGAAGGGGAGCGGGGAGGAGTGGGGAGATAGGCTATTTGAATTTGCCCAGTTCAGTGAAAGTTGTGTGTGAGTATGTCTGAATAAAGTTTGTTGAGGAGTTGTACGACGGCTGTCATTAGCTTGGTTTCTTTTTTTGTACATAAATCGATTTGACATATGTTTCAAGTTGCCTGGTTAGTTTTGTTCCGCAGTGCAGTGGGTGCCTTTTTGATTGGTTATCTTCATAATGGCTCCACGAATCGACTGCTCAGGAGTGACATCGATATTTCTTGCTCATGCAACCAACGCTTAGTGAATTTTATTTTGCATTCTTTTTTTTTCTCTATGCATTTTTTTCGCTTCATCTTAACGCACAGACGGAAATTTTATTTGATTTTATGTTTGGTGTCGTTATACGGTTCACTTTATAAAATATCCGTGTTTTAATGATCATTTGCTGATTTCCGGTGCTGTGTTTCGCCTTTTCTTTGTTGTTTCTAGTCGGACTTTTTTTTTTTGAGCATCTTGACGACACGGAATTCAGTACAAACTTGATGGCTGATTCATATGACGTTAAAAGAAACCTGGGGGTAAGATGGGAATATATCATTACCACAATTAAACAGGAGAGTGTTGTATTATCTTCGTTACGTTTTTTGACCGACTGTCGGTCGACCTCGTGGCATTGACTGCTCTTTGGTTAATGCAAGCGGCGTTTTTTTCTTTTGTTTTATGCGAAGTTTTTCCATTACCGTTTTGGTTGTCCGGGTAGTTTTCCAGTTCAACTTCAACCTTTCGAGTTTTTTCCTCCAGAATGATTTCTGTTGTTCACGTCTTGCCGAAGATTTACATACTTGTTGACCTGTTTGATTTTTCTCTGTGCATCGTTATGTATGGCTCTGTAAAGGTGACTCAAGACCATATGCACGTCGTTTTGTCAACGATTTATTTTCAGCCGTACCTTTGCACATTCATTTTTTGCTCTCGTTTGTTACGGGTCATCGTGCTTTCATCCAGTAGCAGCAGCGGTAGTAGTTGCAGCATTTTGTCGTCCGCAGACCGCATATGTTTTCACCGTCGACGTTGTGCATGCTGTGGATTCGTATTCCCTTTATTTGGCAGATTGTTTGCACAGCTATCTGTAAAAGTGCTCAAAATAACCTAGAAAATGTGAAAATCTCTTGCAGAAACATCTGCGTTTAGCATCCGATGGTCGTTTGTTCGTTCTCAATGGAATTGGGCAGCCAGAATAAGTGACAGCAAAAAAAAGCTGTTATCGGTTTTTAAACAATGTGCCATCTGCTGTTCGTCAACTTTGATATGTTGCATCGGGTCTGTTCGCGTTTACTTCAGGAAAGAAAATTTTGCATTTTGCAGGTGTCGTTGTTCTGACTCGAAAAGAAAGTGAGGCGTACAAAATGACGGATATTAGTACACCCGATGCGTCTCTATATAACATGAGAAGTCCAGGTGCTTGTTTCGTTGAGCGTTTTTGAATTTCACTACACTTACTCGGACTTAAAGTAAGTAGATTGACATAGAGGCCTTCATGGCATTCCGGTCATCTTGCAATATTCGCAGTAATTATCAGCGGTTTAATTTTTATCAGTATTCATACTGCGTCAGTTTCCTATCTCATTTTGCTCACTTACTAGTTGGTATGGAAATCTTGCTTTGCATACCCGTAAATTGTGCCTTGAACTTTTGTCGTAATTCTTTTATTTATGAATATACTTGCGGGTTTTCTTTTTTTTTTTGGTTCCAATACTTTAGTTGTCCAGCTTCTTCTTTCGAATTGATTTCGAAATGCTGTTAAGATTCTTTTATTTGCAGGTGTTAAGCGTTTAATGAAGGAGGCCGCTGAACTTCGCAACCCAACTGATATGTACTATGCTCAGCCTCTCAAGGTTTGGTTTTTTTTTTGCTCTTTTTGTTAAGTGACATGTTTCGCTATGCAGGGGCGTTAGAGAGGTATGGGCGCTTGAGTCACCCTCCCCCTACCCCATCACTCCCGTCCTCCTGCTCCACCCGATCGTTCTTCCCACAGAATTTTTCTTACGAAATAATTCGCTAATTTCATGGTCATGCGTTCTGATTTCGAACACGGGGCTTGAAAACGAAGAGCTTGCATGGCTCGATAAGGGACTTCTTACAAACCGAGCTTGATGCACATTAGTAATAACGTCTTTGGCGTTTTTCCGTGAAGTTTCCTTCTTTAAATTTTGCTCTTTACGCTGTGATATCGGCAGGTTTGAGCGGTAAGCGTTGAGTTTGGCTGAACGACAGTCTGTCCGTAACTGCACTGGAACTTGCATTCGGTTCGGGAGCTTGCCGAACGGTTGACAAAATAGCTATCTGAAGTGCGCACTTATCCTTGCCATGGTTCGTCTAACATAAAGTATGTGCAGCATGGCCACAACTTCTGGTTCTTCTTGTATACGTGTTTTCGATTGTAACAACTGCGACGTTACACCGGAGCGAACGGCCGGTACGTGAAACTGTGTGCCAACCTAACAAATCTAGATGGAGCTGGTAAAGAGCCTATTCGGTATATAAGTGAATAAATCCGCATGGTCGCGTCGGGACTGACTATATGAGGGAGTGCGAGGAAGGGGAAGAGGAAGGAGTGGGTTCATGCGTAGTTCAGAAACTCGTGCGTTGGAAATCCGAAGTACGTTGCCGTTAATTTTTAAGGATAATCTATTCGAGTGGCACTTTACGGTGCGCGGTCCAGCGGATACGGACTTCGATGGTGGAATTTATCATGGACGCATTTTGCTGCCGGTCGATTATCCAATGAAGCCGCCAAGTGTTATCCTTTTAACGGTATCCGTTCCGACAAAAACTGCCTCTTTAATTGATATTTTGCTTCTAGCGGTCTCACTGCTGGTTGTTTTATTGAGTTAGGCGAGTCGGTACTTTTACCACCTACCAAGTGGTTTTCCTTCGTTGGGGTCAATACTTGAGTATTCCTGCTGTTACAGTTTCTCAAGGAAAGAGCGAAGGAGTTTAGTGTGATCATCTGATGGGGGAAGTAAAGGATGTCATGGGATGTCATATCGAAATTGTCATGTTCTGTAATTATATTGCGAAATTCTTGCGGATCACGCTGAATATTTTCACCAACAAATTTTAACTTGCGGTGAGAGTTTCAAGTTTTCTGCGTTTTCTTATTCAAAAGATATGTATGGAAGGGAAAATCATAAAAGCTTAAAAATTTATTTTCCATCAATGTGGTAACATTTAGCTCACGCACTTGTTTCTCTCTCTCTCATTCCGCCTCCACTTCACTCCTCCACTTGCTGTTTTCGCTGCACATGTGGAAATAAGATTCTGAGGTTTCCAGAAGAGGTTCATTTATATGTTTATGCTTGCGTTATTTTCGAAATCATAAGTTTTCAGCCGAACGGGCGCTTCCAGCTGAACCAGAAAATATGCCTGAGCATATCAGGCCACCATCCGGAGTCGTGGCAGCCGTCCTGGTCAAGTAAGTTGCTTTAGACTGTCGTCGTGAGCATGACGGTTTACTTTGATATAACATGATTAGATATTACGTTTCCGATCGGAAGTTTTAATACGGATTGAGGCCAGGCAATGTTTGCATAAGTTAGGTTGAATCAGAAGAAAAGCTTTGGAAATGCCCGTGCAAATTGGACGCTAGCTTATTCTTTCTATACTGAAAACAAAGAAGAATACGTTCTCGTCTTCCAGTCTGTAATTTTGCTGCAGTTCTTATTCGTGATTCTCGCTGCTTTCAGTTCGAACTGCACTGCTGGCTCTAATTGGTTTTATGCCGACGCATTCTGCGGGTGCTCTCGGCTCTTTGGAGTATCCGCCTGCTGAGCGCAAAAAGCTTGCAGTACTGTGAGTTTCGATGTTGTGCTGAACACTTTCCGTGCCAGGCACAGCTGAGCAAGAAAACTGATTCGATTTTTTCTAAAAAAATTGTTTGAATTGGTTCGTAGAACCTATTTTGCACATGTGGTTTAACAAATTCTGCTAAATGCAATTTAACTGAATCGTAGGCTTGTAAGAAAACAATACTTGCAAGAACTTTACATGTTGTGAAAGTTCGTGTGGGTCTTCTTGAATGTTAGCGCCGCACTGAAGCGGAATAGCATATGCACCAAGGTGCAAAAAAAACGCTTGGTTTTCCCCTCTCTTCTGCACACCCACCGCATAGCCAGTACTCGTGTAGCGGTTGTGCTACTATTCCAGACTTGGTGTTATAGGTTTTGATTTTTGAATTGGCATTACCCCTTCTTTTCTCTTTTCCTCAAAAAATACGACGAATCGACACTAGAAGGGTGAATGAGCGGAGGCTGTGCAAAATGGTCATATTTTTACTAGCAGGCATACGTAGAATACAACGTTGTCCTTCTGTGGGAGATGTGAGCTTGATAGGTCTTCGATGCAAGGTGACTCATTTACCATGCAAGGTGAGCTTTATCAGCTTCCTTACGCATTTAGATTAAGGCCACGAAAGATATCCAGCACGGTAGTTGAAGGTAGATTTTTTTGGTAAGTGAACGAATGATTTTTTCTGGTGAACGAACAAAACGAGAATTGAAGCGAATCGGGAAAGGTACTTTCTCTCTTGGAGGGACAACGAGCTGAGAAATAATCGCCGATTTACTAACAGTTAGAGAACACGATGCTCACAGCGCATCGCAGCGAATTGCATGAGGCATTCGGAAACGAAAAAAAGATTGTAGTGAAATCTGAGGAGGAATATGGCTTGCGTGCTTGTATTGAGAGATTTAAAAGAGCGGGAGTGGGACCTTGTGGCAGATGGATATTTTTCCTCAGTTTGCAGGAGCCGTGATTGGGTATGCTCGGAATGCGGGTTATGTATGCGTGATGCGTTAGCGAATGAAGCAACGCCTG
The DNA here is from genome assembly GCA_000803305.1 of Toxocara canis. Lineage (NCBI taxonomy): Eukaryota > Metazoa > Nematoda > Chromadorea > Rhabditida > Toxocaridae > Toxocara > Toxocara canis. Next base: position 189,389 of record JPKZ01003117.1, on the reverse strand, counting down.
AAGACGCGAAGGTTGCAGACGAGGCTCGACGGCTTGCTTCGCAAATTTCGTTCAAGGTTAACCTGTTTGCCACTTTTTTTCTGAAGTTTTGAGGAATGTGCAGCAATTTTTTTTTTTCTTTTTCAGAAAGCTGTGTGTTAACGGATTATGAACGGCCTTTAACGTTTTTTTTTTCTATAATTTTCGGATTTCAATGTTCCCAGGGCTCACTTTTTATTATGTCAGAGAGGATTGCTTTTTAGTGATGTTCCACTGAGCAAGGAGGTGCAAGGTTGAGGCATTTTAATGGCAGGCAGACTTCGTTACGAATGTGCCATTGCATCGCTATGATCATCCATGAATTATTTCTTGTGATTTGATATTTGTTTGATTAGTTGCTTGCCGTATAGTCCCCTTTTTTCACTCTTTTCCGCATTTCTGTTCTCTTCTATTTGCTCCTCATAATCGAAACCCTCCAAGCGGTCATTATTGGGCGTCCTCCATACGAACGTTGGCTTTTCGAAGAGAGGTTTGATTCCTACCTGGTACCTTCGTGGTAGGTGGAATAAAGCGTAGCCAGTGTGAAACATTTCGGTTTTATTTACTAGTACGAGGATATAGGTGAAATGAAGATTTATTCATTCGTTAATGTTATACGAAGTACTTTTAGAATGAGTTTGACACCAAGAAAAGCGTCGACGTTGAAAGCAATGATAAGCACATCCGTGGGGATTCAAACGGAAACGAAAGCACTCCCCCGGATGTGGGAGTTGAGCAGCAAGCTCGTCCTGAGGATCCACCAAATCTGAACTCGTCCATCGTTCCTGAAAGCGAAGGCCCACGTCAACGAGCAACTGCTGCAGCTATTAACGAAGGCCCCGCCGAAACAGCTGCGACTCATCGCCCAGTTGTAAGCAGTGCTTCCGTTCAGAGATCGGTTACTTCACATGGATTTTCATGGGAATTATTTGCGATTTTCTTGCTCAGTATTGCGTTTGCGGCACTTCTTTATAGAAGGCTGTCTGGTGTACTTTGAATTATATATGATCATTTTCCCTCGCCTCCCCTGCACCCTTCTCTGTTTTCTTCCTCTTTTCTCCCCCGTCACCCCCTCCGCCCCCTACCCTTCCCTTGCAGAAGAGTTCAAGATGGAAGTATGGAGGAGGTGGGTGGTTATGAGTTCAAGCGTAATTATCAGAAATTTTGAATAGAACCCGCGAAATCTAATGGAAGTGACGGAAGAAAAATTTACTAGCCTATTTAATGAATGAGGATTTTCGGGCATTGCAGTACAGCGCAGAAACTAGCTTAGTTTTTGTTTTTTTTTTGGAGGAACATGTTCATGTGGGAGATTTTATCACAAATAATTAAACAACCATAACAGCTGCGTTAGACATACATATCGAATTCATCTGCGTTTTCGAGGCAGTTTGCAAATGTGTCTTTCTGTGAGTCCAATGTAGCGACAGATTTTAGCTTTTGGCCACAATTATTTTGCAATAATAGCTGGTCTATATATATATATACATCCGCCTTTAGGAAACGTATTCAAATTGATGAAATCTCGGCTCAATTACCATGCTTTTCTCATAAAAACTTAGACGTACTCCAATCTAGTTATTTCTTAGTTGTTTTCTGTGGAAATATTTAGCCTTTTCAACACTTCTTTCGATTTTATGCTGCCAGCCACCCATTGATCATTAGATCATCCAGCTTTTGTTTGTTTTTTAGTGGTCTCGTAATTATTATGTAAACAGGAACAGTGTTAACTTTCCTTTGCTCATGGTTCACCCATGCTAATTGGAAGGATCCTTCTGGACATGTGCTCTTTTCAGTTTCCCTAGCCGTGTCGTGTACGAATCGGTTTTCCTTTTCATCCATAAATTTGTAGAAAAGCAGTTCATTCTTATATACCGTATTCTAAACACTTGGGTTTAACTCCTAAAAGTGTAGAATTTCAGTTTTCCAAAGGAGAAAGAGTGGGATTTACTTTAAAGAGGAATCGGAGAGAAGTGATTTTTTGCGAAGTTGCTTCTTCAAGACGGGATTAAATCAGAAGAAGACTCGACTTTTAGGAGTTCTTATATGAAATGGTGTGTTGTGAGGGAGAGGGGAGTGTTTGGCAGGGACAAATTTCCATCTTCAAGAAGATATCTGGATTTGTGGGGATGGGGATGGAGGGAGGGGGAGGAAAAGGATGAGAATGGATGCATAGGGACATGGATTTTCGCAAAAATGGATGGTAGTAAAATGGCGTCAATCACGCTCAAGAGATCTGGTTCCTTCGTTACATGCCTGCACACTCGTCATCATTGGCACTTGAGACGGGACGGCTGAACGTAGTCATTGTTTTACGTCTATAGGCGACCTTTGGTCATCTCCTAGAAACCCCAAATTACGAAAAAACGGTTTGTGTCGTTTGATTTGGCGGGCTCGTAAAAAGTTAATGATCGCCTAAGTGTGACTTTGACCTCACCGAGTATTTCTTTTCCCGAAGAAGGCTCATTTCGCTTTGTGTGCCTATTTTGCACTAAGGACTTTTGCGTGTAAACCGTCATGAACCTGCACATTTGAGTTGTTTTATATTCAAATGCCTAATGGAACTGATTTTTCTTCGTTTGTTTATGTTTTGTTGTTCTTAATATGTATACTGGTGTACCAGGGCAGTTTCCTGGTAAGCAGATTTAGTCGGTCGCAATTTAAATGGGTAATATTTTATTGTTTTTTTTTTCTACGTTCATTATTATGTAATTGATAAAACGCTCCATTAATCTATAACCTTATCGAAAACGAATAATTTTATCGAAATATGACACTGGCGCAGGACACTTCTATAAGGGGCGGCTTATTGGGAAGACAATCTTAGTTGGAGAGGATCGAGACAAGGCTACGACGCGCTAATGAGAGCGTATCCAGGAAGGTCGAGGAATGGCCCTCGGAATGGACGCATTGCCACGTTTGTCGTGGTATCGTCATTTGTTTTTTGTTTTTTTTGGATAGGAACTGAGCAAAGGTGTACACCCTAACTTCCGTAAGACATTTTTCGAGAAAGAGAGGTCTTTTTATAACGAGGTTTTTCCAACGATGTGGCCTCTAGATGGCTTACATGATGGTAGCGTTTCAAAAGAAAGAAAACGAAATTGCAGCATACAGTTTATTCGCATTTAAGACAAAATACGTATTTCTTATCTTAAAGGATTTGCAAAGTTCGTCCTTGTCTTATCCGACTTTATGTATTATTTTTGTCTCCTGCGCTAGGAAGTTGAAGCTCATCAACAGAAGTTGAATTGAGTATGAGATAGAAGAGAGGAAATATGAATAGGAACCGATAAGGATTGTCGATGAATGCTGTCGGCATATTTGCAGTAAATGCTGTCATTACTTTTTAAATGAGTTCTGTCATGATTTTCGCCTGTTATTATTTTTCTGAGAATTTTTGGAAGTATTCTGTTCCTATTAGGCATTCGCTCAGCTCATCGTTACGGTAACAACAAATGTGATTTTGAAAGCCAATTTAACGATTTGCCGTTCTCATTTTCTATGGTTTATCGGTTTGTCATATTTTCTGTAAGGTTTATGCCTGAAATTTTGCTCCTATTTTAATGGTCTACTAGCCTTTCTAATATTGATTTTTCTGCAGTTTATTTCTTCCAGAATATATATATATTTCTATAATGAGTTTTCATTTTGTTTTATCCTCAAGGAGGAGGTAGAATTCCTTGGAATTTTATCCTCAAAAAGAATGTCGCTGGATTGTACGAAAAGTTCTAAGCAATTACCGTTGGATTTCTAATGCAGTATTAGACCAAGGGCCATGAAATCATCAGCTTTGAAGAGGGTGGGACCATTCCAAAAGGATATTATGACAAGCGAGCGGGTACTTTTTTTTTTCTGTGTTTGCCCAGTGAAGTTTATTCGTTAGGGTTCATGTCGTTCGTCAGGTTGGAACTACTGGGAGGGATGGGCGAGGAGTGTTTTTTGGCAGGACGAGGAGAAGGGTAAGTATTTATTCGACATTTACTCGAATTGTTACTGAGGAAATGCGGTAATATGGCTGATCCCAGGGAGATGCTGGTGCGCCTGGGAAATCTCCGCAACACCGGATTTCGTCGGCCATTTCTATGCGCTTGTTTTGTTGCATATGATTCCAAGTTTGACAATGGTTGACCTTACCACCGTTTCCCGTCTCCTCGTCCTCCCACCGTTCCATCGCTTCCCCTCCGCTCTCCTCTCTTGAAATTGCGCGGTGATATTCGCATGAAGCATAATGCCATCCGCGGTAAACCTACTTGAAAATTTTTGTATGATTAAGAGCGTTATATCGTCGCTCGAATGAGTCATAAATATTTTGGAAGCAAAGCCAAAACAAAACCCACGCCGCTCTTTAAAGTCAAGGAAAGAAAATCGTTGCATTCAAAAGTTATCGTTCATTATCGTTGCAAAAGAATTCAATCGAAACAGCGCAAGAAAAGCCATCTCTCGGACCACTAAGCAGGAAAGATGTAATGAGAATGATAACTAAATTCGAAACAAGTGGGAAGGCACGACTGGACTGGGCTACAAATATAATACTGAAAGCAGCAGAAATTTTTGTAGTCTCAAAACTATTAGTCAATACAGTGATTCTGAGTGTGAAATTTATTAAGAAGTTAAAAGAGGCGCAAGTTAGGGCTGTATTTAGGAACATTGGCAGTTAACAAGAACCGGCAAACTATCGGCCTGTGATTGTCCTTTCATGTGTTTCCAAACTTTTTGAACGATGTACACATCCATAGATCTATCAAGCACTTGAGACTTTTCCATCCAGCTGGGAGCGTGCATTTCGTATGAGATGTTCCATCACAACAGTGCTCGCAGAGATACATGGAAAAATGATCCTGAACAGGAAGAACAATAACCTAAACTAAATTATGTATATTTTGATATCCAGAATGCGTACGACACTATGAACCCATATAGGTTACTGAACCCATATAGAACCCATATACGACATATCTTCCGCACACACGAGAAATTAACCGACACAGTAAATCCGGAGGACGAACTAACAAAGCTCATAAAAGGCCACCTGCTAAAAAGGAAAATAAGAACACTGGGTGAGGGGGGGGGAAGGGAATGGGTTACGTCCGCTTATCCTTCTTGCCTTGTTGTTTTCGGGCGTAAATGCAGTTGAGACATACGGTAAAATGATGCTCATCGCAGATGACATGAGGCTTCCGCACACATATGAAGAAAGTAAAGAACCAAACGTGCTGGATCTGATAGAAGAAAATATGAAAAAAAAAAACACGAAAGATCTGAGACAAGCGCTAGAGATGAAAATGAACAAGTCAAAAACAGCTACCACCAGATTTGGAATACCGCGAACTGAAACGCGCTTAGCTGGTCGGGCAGTTCTGAATGTTTGCGTAGAATAAGTACGTGTCAAAATAGAGCTCGTAACTTAGGTTTTGACCTGAATGGCAGCCTAACCTTCCGAGCCCACTTTGTTAACTCGTCACGTTCGTGTTTAAAGCTTCCTCACCACACCAAACAATAATGCAGTACGTAAACGCGAAATGCATTACCTTGCCAATTAACGCCTATTCAGTCTCAAAAATCAGATTGTTTCTGCCCACCACCGCGACAGCAACAAAAAAGTCCTTAAACTATTGCAAAGAGTCCCAAACCACGCAGTCAGAGTCATTCACAACCTCAACAAATTCGAGCAAATTGGGGAACATTAAGCCGGCTAGAGCTGAGGAGATATTTCAGCACTGAACAGCATGGAATTTCAAGTAATGGCCAAGGAGCTGGAAAACGACCAACCTTGTGAAAACTTGAATAACATGCTGATAAAAACAGCTCATTACCGAACAAGGAGGGAAATGTACACCTGTGAAACATTCCGGACATATCATAGACTGAAAATGATGAGATACCGATCGACTGCTTTCCTCGACAAACAGTTTCCTTGGACCCGAATGCGTTGTGCTGTAAACATGCCATGTGGAGAAAGAAATAAGCGCTCTTAAGTGAACCATCCTTATGACTAAATGATGTGCATATCCTGAAGTGAATAATGTTGTTTGTGCCGTCTTTCTCTCATCTTTTGCACTGTCATAGGTGTAATCATTGCCTACCGAGAAAATAAAGGATTCGATTCGTAAACCTTTTTTGTCAGGTCATCTGCTTATTTGACGGGAAGAGTTCGAACGATTTGTTGACTTTTAATTACTTAGTTTTTGTCGGAAAAAAAACGCGTCTGCTCTGTTTAATGTTGAAATTTTTAAACCGAAGTCTATCGGCTAGACTTGGAAAAAATATCGACTTTCTGCCAATTAAACTTATCAGATAGTGATGGGTTTCGTTTACGAATCGAATACAAGTCATGGATCGGAAATGATTTTTTTGACTCGATTAATTGCATTTATAACTGTTTCGTATTTCGATTAAATAATCATCTTAATTGATGATGTCGATCTTTAGTAAACAATTGACGCGTAATTGAAACACCAGCGCTAAAGTGCCATACAAGAATTTTCAATAAGCTTTTATTTAAACAAGTAACAAACTGTGTTTGGAATCAGTTGAACAAAAAAATTAACTAGAAAATTTGAAAAGAAAAGTAATAATGTAGAATGTGATTATAAAAAAATTTTCATACACTAGAAGAATTCGAAATAAGAAATGAAAAAGGAGGAATGAAAAAAAAAACAACTTGAAACCTATCTAAAGTTGGTCGAAAACATATGCAAATGAAATAAGTGAAATTCGGAAGCGATTAATGAACAATTACCGTCCACTACTGCTGATAGGGACTCCTCGCATAACTTAGTTTTAACAAGTATATACTACTCTCCGAGTAGTATATACTTTCTTCAAACATAAGAGGACAAAGTAAGGTAGACAGCAGGAGCCAATTTCAAAAAGTAGATAACAAGATAAGCAATCAATTTTTTTGGGATGATTCTTATGCATAAAACAATCATTAATGTTTCACTTATTAAATAGCTTCCTCATCTTTATTAGTTTAGAATTAATGTCTTCTACCTACGTAAACTTAATTTAATTTTTTTTTTCTAGCAAAAATTGTTCTTGGTATCAGTAAGTAGTAGTGTCAACGAAATATACTTTGCGTAACTTTTTCGTATTATGTTCACTTCAAAAAATGATTAACTCAAAATTGAAAAATAAAATTTTCATATACGCGAAATTATGACTAATTCTTATTTTATTTATTTCAAAGTTTTTCGAAATTCGAATGAAAAATTCCTAGCACATACAATTCAATGATTGCGAACACAGTAAACGAAAAATGAATTCTCAAATAATAACGACAAATTCGCGCGCACAAAAAAAAAACCATTCACGAAAATATATAAACATATAAGTGAGATCATTGAACGGATTTTCATCTATTGTCCAATGGACATCGTCATTGCAAATGCGAACAATAAAACATAATTTAACAAAAGATGAGCAAAACAATTATGAAATTATTTTCACCTTAAATCGACTCTAAAATTCATATAAATCCTTTTTTGTTGCATTTCTCGTATAAAATTTCCAGCATAGGGCATACATAAATAGGTAACGAGTTTTGGTGAGAGATATGACAAAATATGCTTTCGCATCCAGATGCGTATTTTCTTAACACTATTACTGTGACATAAAACGTTCGCTCGAAGTAAATCGTAGTAGTTATATTTGCAAAAATCAACCTGGAATGAAGAGGTATCCTGAGAAGTTTCTCATATTTCTTAATGTTTCTTATTTCGTCGCTGAAGTTCATGTGAGCAACATTTCGTTCGTAAACAGCTATATGGTTTCATGAGACGTCAATGATCTGCTGATTGTTCATTCGTTTAGTTTATCTTTAAAACTACGGTTTTGTGAAACCCAAACGAAACGGAAATTGATTAATTGCGTCTATAGTCACAAGTTTTCTTGTAATCAAAATTTTTGAAGCTTATTCTTAAATAATTCTACTAGTATCATTGTTGGGAACAAGAATATCATCGAAACAAGAAGCTGCTTAAATTCGTCCTCCTATTGCACATATCTACTCTAAGAAAATGTGTACGGATATGTTTTTAGGTCGAGCAAAGTACGGAAGTACTGAATGCACGTAACTGTTCGAACGATCGGTACGCTGTATAGGCAGGCGTATTATTCGACTATGAAAAATGAGCAACTAAAGGCGCTACTATGCAATTAATATTCAAAATTAATTGCGTCTAGACTTTGAATCGCACATGCAAAGAAATACTCTCACTCCTATGTCCACCCGGGCAGAAGAAGCACCTAAATGAAGGCGTTTGTACATCTGTCCACCATGTATCGAAAAAGCTCCAAGAGCGAAGAATCTCGTCCAGGAGAAAAGAACGCCGCAATAAATGAGTATGCCCTAAGTGGCGCTAATTCTCGGCCAGTTATGCAACAATTTGACTACAAATCGACAACAAATTGATATTAATAAACTGCATACTACGACGAGTTTTGATGCCGTTTTGTTCACAAATGATGCCGAAACGTTTTGAATAAACTGAGATTTGAAATCAAGTCGTTTCACTGATCAGATCAAAATTTACCCCTTCCCATCCATTAGTAACATTTATATTGTAATTGGTATTATTTTGTTGTTTTTTTAAACGCAAGTGAGCTAAACTCACCAAAGAATTATTCCTCTTACTTGTCTTAGTATTAAATTTACCCAATTGTTACCTATGGATTTATTTATTCAAAACGTTTCAGCAGTAATTTATTCACCAATAAAATTGGATATATTCTGTCAGTTGTTGCCGTTTCTGTTTGCGTTTAAACGAACAACAACTGACTGTCGTCTCTTAACAATGTTGTTCTCAAGTTTCAGCTATAATTAATTAAGCTAACGAATTTAGAGTTTAGTCAGGTCTGGAGTGAAATCACAGCAGCTCTCAACGTCCTTTAGCTTCTTTCGCCGCATTGAAGCGACAATTGCATGAGTTTCACGACCTCGTGTTTCCGGCAGATATAGGTACAGATAAATTAGTGCACACACTGATGGCACTATGAAAAGTGGTAGGAATGTGTAAGCGCCAATGTGCTGAAAAAGACAAATCATATGATTAATTAATTATTTGGTTTTAACTGTTGGCTGGAAAAGAAATTGAACAATTTGAAGGATATGCTACAAAGTACGCCGTACACTGATGCGGCTAATGCGGTAGTCCATACATAAAATCCTTCACTGAGAAGTCATTTTTTACCAAATATCGAATAAAATTATGAAAAGAGAGTGGCTTTAAATTTCTCTTGAGAGCGCACAAGGTAAATTTTTCACATTTGTTCAATTCCATTCATTTCGTATTTCTCTTATGAATCACTGCGCGTTCAGTGACTTAATTAAAGTCTAGGTGATTTTTCAGACGCCATTAGCTTGGCTTTAATTAAAATAAATAACGGTGGAAACTCTAATTAAATAAATGACAGTGTCTCAATAAAGTATGATAATTACCTGGTAGAGTGGAATTGTGGAGAAGTTGGTAATCGTTATGAGGATGTTATTGATGCCATAGCATAGACAAAAAAGGCTCGATCGATGTCTTTGGGGGACAAGTTCAGGCCCAAGAAACCATGACATTGGTCCCAATACCATTCTGAAACGATCGTATGCTTCAACGTCATAGTTGAACAACAATGATAAGGAACGAAAAAGTTGACCAGTGGCATGGAAAGCATTTGATGTGACCCCCCGTGGATGATTGCAACAAAGTTGCCTTCCTCTTTAAATCCACAGAGAGTGAATAGGCCATAGAGGATATATGATATGCAAGCAGTACAGGAAATTAGGAACGGAAATTTACTCAGACGATTATTAAAACGGAATCTTGGAACTGCAGCAATTCGAACTCTATCCTAAATGAAATGCGAATTACCGAAAATACGAACGAATGGAAAAAAGCGAAAAAAAACGAAATGCGAAAAAAAAACCGAAAAAAAACGAAAAAAAACGCATCATTTTTCCTGCACTAAATAATCGACACGGTATTCGCCTATATAAGCTGCAATTCTAGGTGTTCGTTTTCTTTTTTTTCCCGAACATTTACTACCTAAGCGCTTAGCTTGCCACCCCGTACCTCTAATTCTCGGCCAGTTATGCAACAATTTGACTACAAATCGACAACAAATTGATATTAATAAACTGCATACTACGACGAGTTTTGATGCCGTTTTGTTCACAAATGATGCCGAAACGTTTTGAATAAACTGAGATTTGAAATCAAGTCGTTTCACTGATCAGATCAAAATTTACCCCTTCCCATCCATTAGTAACATTTATATTGTAATTGGTATTATTTTGTTGTTTTTTTAAACGCAAGTGAGCTAAACTCACCAAAGAATTATTCCTCTTACTTGTCTTAGTATTAAATTTACCCAATTGTTACCTATGGATTTATTTATTCAAAACGTTTCAGCAGTAATTTATTCACCAATAAAATTGGATATATTCTGTCAGTTGTTGCCGTTTCTGTTTGCGTTTAAACGAACAACAACTGACTGTCGTCTCTTAACAATGTTGTTCTCAAGTTTCAGCTATAATTAATTAAGCTAACGAATTTAGAGTTTAGTCAGGTCTGGAGTGAAATCACTGCAGCTCTCAACGTCCTTTAGCTTCTTTCGCCGCATTGAAGCGACAATTGCATGAGTTTCACGACCTCGTGTTTCCGGCAGATATAGGTACAGATAAATTAGTGCACACACTGATGGCACTATGAAAAGTGGTAGGAATGTGTAAGCGCCAATGTGCTGAAAAAGACAAATCATATGATTAATTAATTATTTGGTTTTAACTGTTGGCTGGAAAAGAAATTGAACAATTTGAAGGATATGCTACAAAGTACGCCGTACACTGATGCGGCTAATGCGGTAGTCCATACATAAAATCCTTCACTGAGAAGTCATTTTTTACCAAATATCGAATAAAATTATGAAAAGAGAGTGGCTTTAAATTTCTCTTGAGAGCGCACAAGGTAAATTTTTCACATTTGTTCAATTCCATTCATTTCGTATTTCTCTTATGAATCACTGCGCGTTCAGTGACTTAATTAAAGTCTAGGTGATTTTTCAGACGCCATTAGCTTGGCTTTAATTAAAATAAATAACGGTGGAAACTCTAATTAAATAAATGACAGTGTCTCAATAAAGTATGATAATTACCTGGTAGAGTGGAATTGTGGAGAAGTTGGTAATCGTTATGAGGATGTTATTGATGCCATAGCATAGACAAAAAAGGCTCGATCGATGTCTTTGGGGGACAAGTTCAGGCCCAAGAAACCATGACATTGGTCCCAATACCATTCTGAAACGATCGTATGCTTCAACGTCATAGTTGAACAACAATGATAGGGAACGAAAAAGTTGACCAGTGGCATGGAAAGCATTTGATGTGACCCCCCGTGGATGATTGCAACAAAGTTGCCTTCCTCTTTAAATCCACAGAGAGTGAATAGGCCATAGAGGATATATGATATGCAAGCAGTACAGGAAATTAGGAACGGAAATTTACTCAGACGATTATTAAAACGGAATCTTGGAACTGCAGCAATTCGAACTCTATCCTAAATGAAATGCGAACTACCGAAAATACGAACGAATGGAAAAAAGCGAAAAAAAAACGAAATGCGAAAAAAAAAACCGAAAAAAAAACGAAAAAAAACGCATCATTTTTCCTGTACTAAATAATCGACACGGTATTCGCCTATATAAGCTGCAATTCTAGGTGTTCGTTTTCTTTTTTTTTCCCGAACATTTACTACCTAAGCGCTTAGCTTGCCACCCCGTACCTTATATTAGTTAATAACTGTATTTAGATTGTACGCGCAATGCAAAGAAAAAAAACGAATATGAAACGAATCATCGCCAAAACAAAATGATTACCCGAATGAGACAATATAGCTGGCCATAAACCCGAGACTCACATATTTAATCCACCAAACGAGGTAACCGAATGCCGAACACAATACAAACATCAACAAAAAGAAATAGGACAAGCTGCCAAAAATGAATATCAAAATTCGACGAGGAAATCTATCGATGAAGAGTGTACCAGTGATGCAAGCAATTGTGAAGACAACCATCATCGTTGTTGATGAAATTTCGGCGATCTCACTACAAATGAAATTTGCATTCATTAAATGGATCATGTAGGTTACTCATGTAGGTTTACGGAATTCGTAAATCGATATTTTTTCGAAACCGTGACCTGAACTTGACCTTTCATCTCCCCACTATTGTGTTAACCGATCACTGAGTTAGACTTGTTTGCCATTGTTGGTCATAAACAAGGTTGCAGTGCAAAATTAGTTGTTTCTGTGCAAAAAATTTGATTCCTATTCCTCGTTCTGGCATATCAGAAGCGGTGTTCATGTGATTCAAAATTTTGGAACTTTTGACTTGAACACTCAAAGCAACTAATTAGGAGTTGAAGTCGACTCTTGAAGTCGACTCCATCGTTTCATGGAGCACTTTTTTCGCTGTCATCGGATGATCGTGCTAAGTGCTTGAACGTTATACATAAACACTCGGCTTACTCCGTTTCCAACGTAACTCAACAGTCTATACAACTTAATTTATAGGACTGAATAAACTCTATTCTGTTCTGTTCTATAATCTGTCACAAATACCGCAGTGTTTCATAATGGCTGAAAAATCAATAAATGTATTACTGTTATTTTTTGCATATTTACGGCAAAGTTTGACAATGCCTGTTTACCTGTTTCGTTCTCTTCCCCATCATTAGTTGAATCAGATGAATTATAACGTTGTGCGAAAGTACTCATCAAAATTGCACAAAACGACACCTCACAACGACCACTTAAAATTTCAAAAGTTCTATCACACACTACACTACTGTATCCTCTCAGTAGGGAGCAAGTTTGATGTCTAAATAATTGCGAAGGTTAAACTATAAATCGCAAATTGCTCACATAAGAAATTGTTTATTCGTTTTTCGCTCAAAGCAATTTATGAACTCTGAACAGAATCTTTTTCACTTTTTGATCATTCACATACACACATACACACTTATTTATGAGTGTGCAACTCTGAATGAAGTAAAATTGTTACAGCGATTTCACTTGAGGAAATTTCTGTAAAAATCGAATCTTAATTTTATAAAAACAAGGAAAGGTGGAAGTCGATGAAAACAACAGTTATACTCATAGAAATATAGTGGAATATCCATTTATGCAGCCTCGTCTAGTAGTGTTGCTACAGTTAGTTGGTTTCGCTTGCACTCCACTTCCCTCCAGCTACTCTCGCTCAACGCTGACAGATTTTAGATGAAAGTTCTATTGCTCAACTATTTCATGTCATGTTGCGCTCGGGTTATTAAGGGGTTCAAAATTTAGAGACACTGACGGCTCCATAAATTTGAAGAAACGCCCTTGGGGCAATCATTGCAGATTTAAAGTTTCAGAGCCTAAATTATTCGATTTGAAAAAATTGGGTGGTGAATTTCACAGGAACGACCATGAATCCCACTCACCATTTGCTTGACCATGAACCAGTTTTTTATCACATGATTTTCTATGTACGCATAGATCTTTTCATTTCTAGAACTGTTCTTACCTTGGAACTTGGGCTTGGGTGAAGAAATATGTAGATGATTGCAGGATCGGATAGAAAGATAAGGTTAAAACCAGCACCATACACGAAAGAATCACTGCTTGTCTCAAATGCCATGTGCACAAGATTTCCTGCAAATTGATATCTTTTTAGCCACAAAAATGAAGACCCTTCATGAGTCTTTAATGCACTGCGTCTTCAGGTCCCCCAATAAAATTGCGCACAAAATTTTGCGTTGTTATCAAAACGCACTAGTTCCGTTGCAATTGCAGTTTAAAGTGTCCTCCATTCATGTGGCTGAGAGTGACGAAACTCGTTTAAGAAAAAATATTAGATGCGAAGAGAGTGCAAAATTAGAGCGAAATTCACTTAAAAATTCGACTTGAACATTTCCATTGATTTCTGATTATCAGCAAACTCAAGGATAAGGTCAAAAGATCGCGGTCGATTGAGCTTGACAAATTTCTAAAATTCTATTTTCGTTGTTAGATTTTCGGACCGTTGAAGAGATCCGAGCTCATCTTGTTTGTCATTCGGTGTCTATCACCCCATTTCCAGCAAAAAATAACCTTCCTTTGCTCAATAACAGCAAACCTTGATTGCTTTTCTTTTCGTTTGTTTATATGCCTTTTTATCTTCCCCAATGATCAAGGTAACCGTTGATAATCCACATACCCGTAGGCTACTTCGTTTTGAGTCGCCTTCCTCGTTTGCTTCTCGCATATATTCATCAAGAATCCTTTCATTTTCCTTGTTCTCACCTTGAAAGAATTCAAGTGATTTTAGAGCACCAGCGCGATCATTCCTGAAAAAAAAACAAAAGAATTTTGAATGTTCACTCATCCAAATCGCCTCCAATTTGCAATTAAATCACCTTTTCTGCCTTGCCTCTTCGACCCTTTGAACTACTATCATTTCCGGACTACTGATGAGTCCTAGATATTCACCATAATAACTATAATATTTTACTGATTATCAGAGACATGAAGAGAGCAAAAATTGTTGAATTAAAAAGGGAAAGCAAAATGTATTACTCGGAATTTCCTTCCTTTCCGTATCTTCTCCCTTCATCTCACTTTATGCCATCGTATCGGATTCTTTTTTTAAATGTATGAAAAGTGTGCTTTCTTGAAAAGAGAATAATGCACTGTTTTTGTTTCCATCATAATTTCTCACCACCTACAAAAGCAATAGTTCCTAAGTTCTCGTATGTTTCGAAAGTAATCGAAAAAGAGTGGATTCGAAAAGAGTGAAGAAGAGTTTGTACGTTTAAACGATTAACAATCTTTTTGGAGTGATTGAATATCAACTAGAAATTTGGATGGTTTCTCGCCGCAACCGGTTTCCAGAGCTGTTGTAATCGACACTTTACATGAAAAATAACTTGATCTCATTGACCGATCATTGAGAAATCTTACTCTTTTTTTCCTTTTAAAAAAATCAAGTATTCAAAGAAACCGAGCAGAAAATGCGATAAAATTAGCAAAAGTGCCCGTTTAGCTTTTATAGTATTATTTCTGGCAAATCTCTGTTATTCTATATTCACATCTTACTGCGACCCTAAAAAAAAGAACGAATAGTTATATTTACTTTATATCAGTTAGTAACATAAGTTCATTCGAAAAAGGCTTTTAAAAAGAGTTCGCCAACTATATTCATCTTCGTTATCTTCCTCACTTTTGCTAATTTCTTTTTGTAATTTTTGGTAATTTCTTAACTTTTCTTTTGGTAAATTTTCCAATTTTTGGTAAATTTTGGTAATTTTGTAAATTTTGGTAATAACCACTTTTGGTAATTTCTTAACTAGATTACCCATACGCCAGGTCTATCTCAGCTTTCAGTTTTCGCCATTGTAATAACCTCCCACCCATTGTAATAACCTCCCCTCACTTTTGCTAATTTCTTTTTGTAATTTTTGGTAATTTCTTAACTTTTCTTTTGGTAAATTTTCCAATTTTTGGTAAATTTTGGTAATTTTGTAAATTTTGGTAATAACCACTTTTGGTAATTTCTTAACTAGATTACCCATACGCCAGGTCTATCTCAGCTTTCAATTTTCGCCATTGTAATAACCTCCCACTTTAAGGATTCCTAACCATAAAGATTTTATTGAAATCTTGCTAGCTACAACAAATGTGAATGCAGATAGGAAGACCGGAAAAACAATTTTTTTTTTTAAATATTTAATTCTGTTATACACATATATTTGTTCTATGTAATGTCGTGATGGAAATTTCACATCAAATTACAATTGGCAGTGATTTCTTAAACGATGCTTTCGTTTCTTCACATTGTGGGCTACTTCCGGTTTCTTAATGACAATTATCGACAGAATCACGATGCCAACCGTCAAACGACACTTTCACGCTTTGGTCAATTAGGTTATGTTCTTTAAGGAATGTCGATCGGGGGGTAATTAAAGTTAGCAAACAACTAATACAGATAGCAATAATTGGTGAAGAACTACCATAAACCACATTCCAAAACGAGAATTGGTATTTGCGTTGAAATCATCAACGCATCGAAAAAAGTTCAAATCACTCAAAATCAAAAAACACACTGATCGATAAAGGAGATGATGAATGATGACAATCTGATAGTTGATCATTATGACTAATTAAGATCAGCATTATTTAAACGTTTACTTCAGCTTCCAGCGACTTCTTCTTTTTGACATTTAATTTTATTTACTTCTTATTCCATCCCGCTAACTATTTTCACTTTAAATGGTTTGTTTTAAAAATGTTTCGGCCGCCTAAGTACGTTAAACTGTTGTCACTTACCTCCGTCTCCACTTCCTCTTCCGATCGTCTCCCCCTCCCCCTTCCTCCCCTATGCCACATCACCTTTCCATACACGTGTAAAAAAATGGCGCACAGGCATCCAGGAGAAATCACCTTGTACTGCACATTTGGAAAAGTATCTGTTCACTTTTTTTCAAATGATGAGGAACAACATTTGAATTTCGTTTTCAAATTTCTGGCACTCTTGACTACTTTCTGGCTGATGCCATAACCTTCATTGAAATCGACTGATGGATTGGCGTAGAAAAAAAGAAATCCGAAAACAGTCCCTGAGTATCCAATAATCGGCTGTTTCACTCGAAGAGGAAGGAAAAAATTTTAGCCTCAAAAGAAAACGAATCGGAAGAATTCATACCTTATAATCATGAGGAATTTTGGTGTTTCGGGTAGAAATAGAAGGAATATGACGAAGAAAAGTTGTGGAATGATTGAGACGCCAAGTAATTTGGGCAGCGAATAGCCAAGTACCGAACGCATACCCAACACCATCCCAAGCACACACATCGAGCCATAACCAATTTCACCGAGGAAACTAAATGCACCACGCATCTCAAGTGGTGAGCACTCCTGAAAAAGTTTTAAAAAAATGTCGCCTTGTTTATTATTAAAGCAATAAACAGAATATTTTCATATATGGTAAACGCAAACGGCGAGCTAGCCTAATATATCGACTTCTGTATATTCCTGATAAATTATCGATCCACTGATCAGCGTTTCAGGTGATCAACGAATGGCTAATTTAAACCGTTGTCTAAAGTTCGAACTTTTTTTTTCATTGTGTACTGCTGTGCGCCCTCATACATTCTATTGTTATGAAGTTCTGGTGAATGAGTTGTCAACAGATTGTCAACGAGTGGAAAGATTGATTGCGGAGTTAAAATTCAACATTTGTCGTTTCATTTATATGACCTACCCCATTTGATATTCATTTTTAGTGCTCATATATGGTTGAATTTTTTCAGCTTACGGCATCCTCTATGCCAGTCTAATGGAGAATATGAGAAATTGTTTGGCAGCTTAGAAGCTGTGAAGTATGAAATAAGATGAACAAAACCATTAAAATTTATGCAAATACGATCATATGTAAAAGTTTTCATGCTATTAGTAATAGGATGTATGCTATACGCTCGGGATGCTATTTTTTCATGCTATTAGTAATAGGATGTATGCTATACGCTCGGGATGCTATTTTTTCATGCTATTAGTAATAGGATGTATGCTATACGCTCGGGATGCTATATTAGTTCTTTTAAAGTAACTTTCAATAGATAACGTTCAGTTGATTTCAAGAAAACTGTATAAGTTCCTCAACAGTGTATTATCTTTCTTCAATCTAGTGAATGAGTTACGGGGTAACCAAGGATTTTTCGAAGCGAAGTATGAAAGCCCGTGAGAAAATTTCAGCTCTTTTGAAGTAAGGTAAAACTAAAAAAAGCTTAATTAACGAACCTGTAGATAAAGGATGAGTGCAGCATCGCTTAGAGGTGAGCATAGTGCACACAGTGCTCTACCCGCAATAAGTAATTCCGGTAGGCTAGTTAGCGTGGCAATGAATTGCGTCAATGCAGCCAATAGCATTACTAACGCCGAGATAACGTACGCTACTGAAAATATGCGTGAAATAGATATGTGCGAATGTGAAAATTCCTCATTCGATCATTTGCTACAATCGGATCCTAACCAGGTCTGGGGATGGGAGAGCAGGGCGATTGAGAGGGTGAAGGCAAGGAATACTTCCCCGAGTATGAACGATTTTATGGCTTCTTCAATTTCCACCTGAAATTCCGCCCCAAATCTCCTAATACACCTGCGATCACGCCAAAGCAATCTCCCATTCCATTCCCTTCCACTCTGCATAGATTCTAACCTCGATATGCTAATGTGTTTATGAGTTCTGTTGTTGATGTGAATAGTTATTAGCATTAGCGTATCAAGGTTAGAATCTATGCAGACTTCATGAGTCTAGCTTAACAAATTGCAACTTTCCTGAAGTGGCGACTCTCCTAATTGTTCGTTGATCGTACGGCTACTTGTGGAGATTCTTATGTGTACGAATTCTAACTTAGGCGGGTGAAAATGAATGGGAGAAGAGAGGATGAGATGGCAAAGATATCGAACTAAGCATCAGTTTTTTCTTACTTTTACGCCCATAATGATCGGTAAGAATCGGTGCGACAATCGCTCCGAAAACCTGCGAAACGAACCAACAATTGAGCGTTGTCGATCGAATGAACGAATATCCGGTCTCGTCAAGACTCCAGCCCCTGAAACAAGCTCAAATTAGTATATGGATATTCATCGAAAGAATTTTTTGAATAATTCATTCGGCTTAAGGCTAATATTCATGAATGATGCATGAGATAATTCATCCAAATAAACAATGCATATCATTGAACCAAACAATGATTTTACTTTTCAAGTTTCTTTCACTTTTCGAAAAGGTTTCTGGTCGGATATAGCGTCAAATGAATTGAAGTTTTCTATTGCTGTAAATGATTATTCTCTAAAGTCGCTTTTGCTTTTCTATCACTGACGTTTTCCGTCATTATGCGTTACATTCGATGTGCTTTCCTTGTCTTTCCTCGACCAATTTCTAATATCGTAACCGATAAACTAAACTAATATAACGTCACATTTCAGCTGTAAAATAAATCCGATAATTAAAAATGGAAAAAACCAAGCAGTACTTCGTTTGTAAAACAAAAAACAAATTCCTTCAAACAACAATTAACCTTGATTCATAACTTTCGTTGAGGAAACGTTTCAATTCTTCGACGGCCGTATTCACAGAAGAATTCGTGAAACCGGATGGGAAGTTGGTGATCGTTGTCAAAATGGTGCAAATGATGAATAATTTGATTGCGTAGCGTGTCGAAATCATTTCGAATAAGCGTTCAGCACTTTGCCTTTCGCATAAATGACTCTCTGAAATGTACATTCATTTTTTTAAGAATTTTTACTACCCTACAATCGTTGTTCAGTAAATTCACCGTCACGAACCATTATATATCTGATATCGTTCGATAGTGAGATATTTTCTTATACCTAGTAGAGAGTTATCCAGTCATTGTTTCTAGTACAGAATAGCACTCGAAGAAAAAAACTAGAGTTGTGAGCGCTGAATGAGGTAGAAATCAGCTAATCGTAACTGTACTAGCTTAACAGCTTGGCTTAGAACATCTTCCGAATGAAACTTCCAGATGTTTCTCGAATTTCTTTTTAAATGCTGAGTACATGAATTAGGCATTGGTTTTCTAGAGAAAAGTTGAAATGATTGAACGGAATAAATTAATTGCATCATAAGAGGTGATGTTCTTATCAAAGTGCAAATGTGATCGTACTGATCAAAATATGGACAAACTTTGAAGTGTTGATGCTTCTCATAATAAACATCATGAATATATCAAGTGCAAAAGATGGATCGCAGTGAACGAAAATTTACTAAACAGTTGAAGTTCAGTATCTTGAAGCTTCCTTAAGCCAGCAATCGGGTAATGAAGATAACTGATGAAAAATACTATACTGCAGGACTAATTCAGTAGATCTGTCAAAATTAATGTGTATTATTCAATGAAAAGATGTACGTTGGCGGTACGGAGGGGTATAGAGTGCGTCGATTAGGGGTTCGATGATATTCACGCTCGAAAATATCAACTGCATAAGTTGGTTTGCCTGATCATTTGCTTCAGCCAATTTTAAATTAAAAATTTCATCTCCCTCATATACACAAAAACATCCTCTGGCTTAGTGTTGCGTTCAGTTAAGTCTCAAGGAACCAACTGCACTTAACCAAATGCATAATGAGCATATATTGTTGAAGTTTTGTGAAAAAGATTTCATTACGCAATCATGGTTTTTTGTTAAATGCATTGCCGATGCAGCGCCCACCAAAAAAGTGGAAGGATGTAGTTTAGGAAACTCATGCATAAACTTTTCATTCCTCATTGCAAACATAAAATAAGAAATGGCCCACCTTGATAATGTATACACCTATGTACATACATTGTATATATATATATATACATATATAAGACATGTATATATATAAGGTATATATAAGACATATATATATATATATATATAAGACATAGATATGTATAAGATATATGAGGTATATATAAGATATATATATATATGAGGTATACATATATATGTATAGAAAGACATAAGATAGATGAAACAAAAATACTTGCCGTATAACCAAATGGCTGTTGCTCCAAACTGTTGGGCATAATTTGACAGGTACATTTCGTCAGCACAAAATGAGATATTCTCCACGATCAACCGAAATCACGTTTTTGAAAGCACTCGAGTATAAAACAGTTGTCATTTATCAAACAGACACACCTCATTTTACTTCCAGTTCAAAGAAAACTTACTTAAGCAATAGCAATTGATTTCCGTCGAATCAACTGATAATAGATACAACTTTTAATGCGTTTCTTTGCCTGACTTCTTTTCTTATTCACTCATCAATTGCTGAATGAACGTTGTCAATACAGCAGTAAACAGCAGTAAACTGAATATTAGGCTTTCTTAAAAAGTGATAGTTACGGTTGAGCTCACAAGCCTGAAAACATAATTTGTAAGTATAGTTTAATGAGACCGCATTCCATTATCAACGTGTATGTATCGAACAAGTATACGCATGTACTTTATCGAATCAAAAGAAGCCTCGAAGATTACAAGGTGTATAGCTTCTTGAAGAGAATGTACTACTGATGAGAGCTGAAGAGGGGCAATTTTTAGCAACGATATGGAAGTGCTCAGTATTTTTTCGCACTTTTGAGAGAAGGCGACGTCGAGCGGGAGGTTGTTTTTGTTTGCCATGCCAGGAGGGACAGCGGAGGCGTTCGAAAAGAAGGACATATTAGTAGACTCTTTACCCGAAGTAATACAGCATCTTAGGCATATAGAAATCTACTCACGCATTATGATATGAGTTAGTGAAAGAGGAGAGAAAGCAGTGAAATGCTTTAGAGAAACGTGGTGAACGGGTGAATGGAACAATTGCGTTTAGCGTAGCTGTTTGGAAATTTGAAGGAAATCGACCAATGCAGATGATAAAAATGATAAGCAAGCAAAGTTGAGAATTTAAGGTGGCAATGGTTACCAATATATATGCATCTATTAGCTTGTCAAGCCACCTTTAAGGACTCAGCAAACTTCATAAACATTGCTATCTTAATCGCCATACTGATAAGCAGATTAAAGATGTTGATCGCCCGATCAAGGGTTCTTGAAAATACGAGTGCAAATATGATGTCAAAATTCGCACATTGAACTCAGCATCTAACAGCGTTCAATATATTGAATGATTAAAGGAATATTTGATGTTATGGTAAACAATTTCTAAAAGAGGACATTTAACACCTGAACAACTTATTGCTTAGCGCCATCTTTTAACAACGAATGATAGAAGTGATTAGAGTGAGGCAATCTTTGGTCATCATAACAAAATTATCGTGATTAGCAAGAATGATGAAAGTAATTAGAAATGTAATTAATGAAAGTAATTAGAAATGGGAACAACCCCGAACTACAGCTACCATCAAACACTGTCGTAGAAGAACTGACCATAGTCGACCGTCTACGCAGTCCTTTTATAGAGACAACGAACAAGTTCTTACGCGGCAGCACGAAGGAAATGCGCTGTTGCTATGACGGCATGCACAAAAAACTAGAAACGGTAAGTGCATTTATAAATATGACTCAAATGTACTGGCAGCAATCATTTGAGGGCCCTGCTAGCGCGAAGTAAACGTGATCAAGATGATGGCCGGCAAGAGGTGGGAGGAGGACGGGGTGGGAGAAAATGGAACCGAAGGAAAAGAAAGCGAAACAAGTGATGTGAAACGAGCAAATACACTTTCCAAAGAACGATGGTTGATGTTGTTAGTGTTTAGCAATCATGTATGGTGAAAAGGGTTAAAAACAGAAGTAAGAGAAGCGCGAGGAAACATACATCCTTGTAAAATATAAAGGTACGTATGGACCAGAGGCAACAGATGATAGAAAATGTGATGGAGAAGCCATAACAAGAAGTGTGTTGTGTAGGGCATGAGAGGTTAGCGAATGGGTGGGCGTAACATTATGAAGACGATAAACAACGAATCTATAAACAGCCGAGGTAATTTCTTACAGAAAATATTGTCGTAACATTGAAAAACGCTTATAAAATTGAAGTCAACTTCTATGGTCGTCGATTAGCGATCGAGTAGTCAACGCCAGAAGACGTAGGGCAAATGTCGAGTTGCATCATTTTACGGGAGAATGTCGTCGCACGTGAACTACTGTCGGTGCAGTGTAACCATCGTCAAAGTATTTCGGTGTACACATTGCACCCCAGTGATGGTGGCACAACGCAACGAAAAGTTGTGTGACCTATTTCGCGTTTCATGTGACTTAGACGATACAACTTTGAATGGGGTCATATAATTAGGTATTGTCCAACTGTGCTCAGACTAACTAGCGGCTCAGTTATTAGAAGTTAAGAAGTTTCACCTCACCATGGAGCGCATAAATTCAAGCACCAAGAGCTTTTATTAAGGCAAGTGAAGCTTTATTTCGTAGTCTTGTGTATTCTCGTTTGGTTAACTGCTGCAACGATCTGAGGCACTTCGGCTCATTAAAGCTGATGTCGAATAGATGCATGTTTTCGTTTTATGTGAGCGTCTAACGTGTGATTGACAAGTACGGTAACGATATATGAACTATCGGAGCATTTTGGGCTCATCATCCTTTGAGTTTGCAAGGCTCAGCAAAATCGACAACAACAATAGATCGAAATTTCTGGAAGGAAAAAATGTAGCACAGCTTTCTGTTTGCAAACGAGAAAATAGTTTATTTGTTATTGCAAGCATGTTTTTATCGATGCGATTAGCGCTCGCTCATTGTTCAGAGGAAAGAGAGGAAAGTTTAGATTACCAAAGAGTGCAATTAAGAATTGATGAGCATTCATGAAAATGAGTCATGTAAAAATTGAAAAATTTTTTCATGAAAAATTTTTACATGAAAAATTTTTTCGTGAAAATTTTTTTATGAAATCCAACTTTCTATCGATTTAAACACATAAAAGGCAATTGTACTATGTATATCTCACTGGGAAGCAAAATTCATATAATTTTTATTTTAAAAAAAAGTGCACTTAATACGATCATGAAACTTGTCTACGCAGGAGAGTGTGATAAAGTGATTTTTCCATTTCTTTCACTCTCCATTGCAAAAAAATATCAAGTTTTTTATTTTAGCGGAATAAAATTCCTTTTCCATTCGCTTTTAGAAATCATAAAAACGACATAAACCATAATGGTAATTTGCAATTCAACATGCAACCAATAAATGGCATTGCTTCTGCTAAAATTTTTAAACAGTTAGGGGAGCTTTCCCAAAGAATTTTAATTAAGCTTTAAAAACGAATGTCGATGAATAAGTTCGATTTTTTCTGTCCGAATCGTAATCGGCAAAACTTCGAATTTCTACGGCTCATACGGAATTGTCTTAAACAGTTTATCAGAATTTCCATGTGATTACAAATGAAAACTGTGTTCATAAACGAGATGTGATTCGACGAAAGAGAAAATTATGGAATCGTTACACACTAAGAGACAGCTTTTATTTTTTACAAAAGCTTATAATTCTTCACCCCATGATTGATGTCGGCTCAATCGCAGAACTACATCTGGCTAGATAATAGTAGTTTTAGTTTGAGAGTTCTAACTTTATCGCATTATGTACGTAGTGTAAAGGATGGAATAGAATAGCATGTCAAATAGAGGTGAGTGCAATGTACCAGCAATAGTTCGACCAGTACAATGCTTTGCCGGAAAGTCGGGGGTCATGTATTCGAGGCTTGCCTATGAATACATTCCTTAAGAGCCACCACACAAATGGTTCCCATATGGATCCAGCAGGCTGATGTTTTGAAACAAATTTACTTACTTCACTTGCAGAGTGTGGTTGCTGGCCTAGTATGGCAATGCCATAAAGTTTACAATAAAGGCAACGAGCCATTTTAGATAATTTCGGGACTGAACTTGTTTTTGTTTTGAATTCTCGTTTGATTAAGCTGTGCGCATGATCTCAGATGTGGGTCGCACTTTCTGATCCGAGATTTTCATAAGCCTACTCTCCAAATACACAGTAAGAACATTTCCGTCAACTGTTACAGCGTCACAAACGCACAGCGCCCATGAAATGCAAACGATACCAGGTGAACTTCTCATGTAGAAATTCGAGGAGATCGTAGAACAATAGAACATTACTCATCGTATATGATTATTTTGTTAGCGTTAGTTGTAGGCCGTCATACGTCGTCTCAGCTTTGGGTGCTAAAAAGAGCCGAATGACGTTGCGTGCGGTTCGCTGAAGGAACCTAAGTGTAAATAGGAGATAATTTATAAGCATTTTTTGTCGGCCGTTCTCACTAAACCGTTGCTGATGGTGTGGAAAGGATCATAGTAAACACTGCAGTTAAGATACTGTCACCTTACAGTCTTAAAAAATTCTACTTTTATAACAACAGCTTAATGTTGTGCTTTTCACATCAGCACCTTCCTAACCATCCTGTCAAATGTTTCCCCGTCTGCTGGGCGAAACTTTCATCCTCGATCTGCTCCAGGTTACTTTTTATCTGCGATATTTTGGGGAAGTTTTGTTAGAAATGAAAGAAGCGAAGGAGCTAATAGCAAATGATCGGTGATAGCATAGGGAAGTTTCATATGCAACAACCAAGCTGTGATCGAATTCATGTGAGTCGCACTTCTATGTTTTTTAACTGCTTTATCATTTGCTGAAGATGGAATTTTTATGAATTTGAAAGTTCGGATAATCGTAACATTTTTTAAAGGGAATGAGTGGAGTTGTCGTCCATATCATCAGCGAATGCCCATAGCTCCACAATACATTTTAGAAAATCTACTACAGATTCCATCGAACGCTTTATAGGTGCAGATCTAAACCAATGTGTACGTTGGTGTTGTTGCCATAAATATATAGCATGCTATAATCTGGTCGGAAGTACCTCAATGGTAGAGCTCCCGCTTCGTATGTGGGAAGATCTGTTTTCGATTCCCAGCTGCTTGCCCGACGGATCGCTAGTAGGCTGACCACTAGGCGTTCCGGAAGTGGTCAAAACAATCATGCGTGGGCATGGTTGTCAGCTGCATCGATACGGGGATGAAGTACCTCAATGGTAGAGCTCCCGCTTCGTATGTGGGAAGATCTGTTTTCGATTCCCAGCTGCTTGCCCGACGGATCGCTAGTAGGCTGACCACTAGGCGTTCCGGAAGTGGTCAAAACAATCATGCGTGGGCATGGTTGTCAGCTGCATCGATATGAGAATCGATGAAATCACAGCTTCATTTGGCATCTCTTTGCATGTTATGAACTATTGATTAGTTAGTAGTTCGATGCACTTCTACAGGATTCATTACCTTGCATTCTGGTTCATTTCAGTTTTCGAAATGTTTACTGTGAGCGGGGCACATCATACACTTATGAAATCGTAATCGTGTATTTGTAGCGGTGAATTTGTTTGCGATTATTTTTGTTGACTTTTCTGATTTATTCGTCTTTCCGTAGGGTAAATATAGTTAAATGTCACTTTGTTTTTACGTGTGATCGTTTGCCTCTTTCGAAAATCTTTGCCCGTTACATTCTGAATGTGAGAACGCTTCCCTTACCTTCAAATTTACTTTGTATTTTCTTTCTGCTCGTTTTTGCTGGAAAAAGTTCTTCCGACCGAGTGCTCCAAAGTTGTTCTTAATTAAGCTGAGCTGCAAACTGATAGCTTTTTGATATCGCGAAATGCCGACCGCGCGTAATGCCCTAGTATGCATGCGAGTGATCATGACTCAGAAATTATATGGATCACACATTTCTTAAGTATTTTTGTTGCAGCGGCCGTGGGGTGGGAAGGCGAGGAGGGGGGGGGGGAAGAGGAATCAACAGGGAGCAAATAACATGAAAAGTCGAAAAAGAAGTAAACGAGTGCAGCTTATAAGTTGCCTGATATGTCATGTTTTTGCACATGTTGAAATCTTCGAATGGGTTCCCAGTCATGTGAAACAGAAACAGAATAGTCAGAATCAACACTGCGAACAATATGTGAAACGCATCTCCAGTCTCATCTTCGTTAACCGAGGGTGGTGAAAAATTGTTTTGCTAAAGTGAACCTGTCCTTACTTCCAAGGACAGGAATCATTAGTGAGTGGGTCCGATATCTTATCCTGACTCCGCTGCTCGAAACAAATCTGATTAGTTTTCGAAGGGAAAGTTATGGTGCTTTGGTGCTTATTGTAATGCGGCCCACCTCCCCCC
>JPKZ01003117.1:134868-162257 GCA_000803305.1 Toxocara canis | reverse complement strand
ACTTCTCCCGCCAGCCGTTCAATCTCGCAGAATTTAACTCAAAAGAAATAGGAGATTGCGGGGGATGTCATCCTCCTTTCACGTTTTTTTTTTCGCTTAAATGCTTTAATCTGCGCGCAACCAATGTCATTACATATTTGTTGACGATACTTTTGATGATGCTGAACGAATGACGTGTAGGAACAAGGCAGTAAATGTTTGCATTAGACTACAAAACTGCCCTTGAAGGAATAAATACATTTTAGGAAAAAAAAACCCCTTGCCTCCAGTCACGTGAACGGAATAGTGCGCCCTCTCAAACGAGAAACAGTGATCACAGAGCAATAAACCCAACTAATTTCTTCTCAACGTTCGCTTATGTTCGCGCTTCATTCTTTTCTTTTCGAGATATCCATCCCCAGTTTTCAAGCGATAGCGATCAGCAGTCCTATCGCGACTCTAGTTTTCCTTGAACGGTAAGATCTCCTGCCGAATGGGGAGATTTGCACATCCTTCTGGGCGAACTTTTACCCAAAAATATCGATAATATAGACTTCTTCCTCTAAGAAACCGGGTTAAAATTTTGTCCTCACTATTCTTTCTCTCATGTTTTAGTCTTCCGACCATACTATTGTTTTAGTCTACCATACCATCTTTCAGCGAAGATTTCACCCTCGTTGACTTCTTCGCATTCTTCATAGTTGTTCTTGTGGGGAAGCTTATAAGTTTGATGAGGACATACTCTAGCCCGTCTATTTTCATTGCCGTATAATTTCATATATCCATCAAATTAAGAAACAATTATTCAAAAAAAAATGTTTCAGAAACTATCTGCTATCGAGCGAGAAACAGATGAGCGTAAAATTTTGTTTCATGTTCTCGATAATCTCGACTGTGATGAAACGATGAAAGATATCTATTCACAAATAGCAGCAAGTACTGTTTACAAAATTTCAGCGATCTCAATATGTTAGGTGTTCATGCAATTGATGTTGTTTGTAGAGCAATAAGCGAACTGATTGGTTGATGTGTAAAGTGAACGTGAAATCCAGTGGTGCAAGTTTGAATGATGCTGTCAATACTTTCGTCGGCAAGATGAAACGTTGTTTAGAAAAATGGGTAATTTTCTTTATTTCTTAAATTTCTTTTTTGCAGGCTTCGGAGATATCGCATAGAAGACAGTAGTCATATGGATGATCATGATTTTTCAGTGAATGGATCAGCTTCATTTTTTAATAGTTGCTAGTATAACTGCTCATTAGTAGTTGCTCATTAACTTCTAGTTACTGATCATAATATATAAGTTCTCATTTTTTGGCAAATTTTCTTCACTGTGTTTCTAAAAGACTGCATCAGTTTGTCATAACACCTGGATTTATTGTGAACACTAATACCTCATATTTCAATAACAGTTTTCTCGGCAACTCATCATATAGGGAACAAAGAAATGGAAAAGAAAAACAAATCGTTTTCGATTTCCTTCAGGCATAAAGTTTTTGGTGCTTCACCTATTGTTTCAGGAAACCATTCGCACCAAGCGAAGAAACGAGCGCATACGTAGTTTGCAAAGCTTAAAACCAAAGGCTTACTAAATAAGCGATGCACAAGAATTTTGTCAAACTATTTAATTTTCTGGAAAAGTTTTAAGAAACTTTACGGAAACTTTAAGGAAAAATTTTAAATTATCTGCAAAGTCGAAATTTTAGCCGATAGACCTATCCTATTCGGTCACTTCCAAATGCGCCTATGGTTTGATGCAGTCACTCACTTTGATGCAGTCACTCAAGCTTCCATCAGTCCAAGAAATAGCCTTACGTTTGACGGGCTTGCAACCGGTGTTACGAGCGCAAGATTACATTGCACAATACGCTATGCAGCACACTCGTCAGGGATACCGAGTTGTACACTAGTCTACGTTCTACGGACAGGAAAGGAAGAGCATTATGTTTTACCTTGTATGGGAAACAAAAGACAATCGCGCAGGTCATACAGAAGAAATTATTGCGCGCCACTCGCGCATTCGTGCTTTTTGATAACGAGATGCAAAAGAGTGGCGTGAAAGCCATTTTTTTCTGATACGTATTGGAGCAATTGGTAATTATTCATCTATGAAAGTAGTCCACGAATGTCATTCAGCGTTGTTTACTTACTCTCTAAGTTGCTGATTCAGTGAATTTGTTCAGTGATTTTGATCAGTGATTCTGATCAGTGATGTTGATCACATGAACGAAGTGTTGTGCTGATGTAAAGCAACTCTTGTCATTCTTAATAACATAATTGTCTTTTTGTTGTCACCACTAATCACTTTTTTCAGCAATAATCACTCAGTCTGCACTTTGAGATTAATTTAGCCATGTTCAAAGCGACTTACCGACCCACTCGATTCCTTATTATATGTCAAATAACTGTATGGCATTTTTCACATTATTATTTGAAACAGCATACAACATTACCTCTCATACTGTTTTACTGCCTTACTTGTAGTCTAACGAAAGATGCTACGGTAGAGTACCCCATACTGGTGTTACGTTCTACTGGTCGAGAGAATGATTAACCTTTTTTTGATGCCAAAGTATTTTTCTCAAAGTGCAGACTGCTTTTCATCTGAAAATTCGTAACATGAGAAAAAAAGTTCTTCGTGTTGCCAAGAGTTCTTTTTGAAAATTTTAATGAAAAACTGCACGAGCGTAAAAACAGTTCAAATTTGTTTTCTTGAATATCAAACATTGACGAAAAAAATTGTTTACTTAAATTCCTATGTGGCATTTCCGGTATCGACAAATTTCATTTGCTGAAAAAAACAGTCAAAGATTTAAAAAAAAAAAAAAGAAACGTTCATTTAAAGAACGCGTACAGGGCAATAGCCACAAATCAGATGATGATACGCTCATTTCCTTATTCGTCGTAATAAGGAAACGCTAAAACCTTTTTGGAATTTTTTGGAATTTCGTTTTTTTTTTCGGTGCTTTGAGAGGCTTTAAGTTGTTCTGAGTTGACATGAGCTTCGTTTCTTTCAGCGATGTTTATTTCTTACCTAATTAATTAGCTAGAGGTCGCGTTAGAGGTCGGCAAAATTCGCACAGATGCGCTTCAAAAACGCCATCACTACTAAACAATATGGCGTTCCTGAGTAATTACCGTGATTTGTAAGTGAGTTGAAGAAATCGAGTAGCTTTTTAGCTTCTGAAATATACCTCCTCAAATTTCGCTATGTTCGTGAACGAAAATTTAAAAAAAGAAAAAGAAACGTAAGATCCCTTCATGCTTAATTTCTTTTGCGGAATGAAAAAGTGCCATTATCTTGAACGATAATCCTCACGATTGTATATCGTAGGCGTATCGCTTAACTGAAAGAAGAGACCGTGTTCAAGCTACTGTGTGAGAAATTTAGCTAATTTTTCTTTTCCGTCGTTGAAATCCTTTGGAAACCTATAGGAACAGAAGTGCCATGCTTGGGAGGAAAAATGAAAAATTCAAGTTTTTCAAAAAGACATTGAAAAATGCAGTAAAAATATGTTCAGGCGATCATAGTGCATCTCTTTCTAATTGTTGCAGCACTATAACACTGTTACTCAATGATATCACTGAGGCAAGAACACCAAGACTTATAATTTGGTTGGGTAGATGAAATGTATTTATGAGCAAATGCTAAGTTCCCTTCTGTTTGCATATTGTATAATGAGCAGCAGCATATCGAGAATATACGACACTGTCTTATGGATATGACGTGGAGTCATGAGAGCTCAGTGGTAGAGCACCCGCTTCATATGCGGGAAAACTGGGTTCGATTCTCGGCTGCTTATCCGACGGATCGCCAGCAGGCTGACCACCAGGCGTACCGAGGCTGGTCAGAGCAATCATGTGTGGGCATGATTGTCAGCTGCATCGATACGGGGATCGATGAAATCACAGCTACCTTTGCAAAGCAAAACCGGCTGCAAACGTGAATTACGCGTGACTTACATAGACAAGCAAACCGGTTTTTGTGCAAAGTTTGTTGCAGAAAAGAATGAATGATCGCTTTGGGAGCGTAAGGAACTTGACATAATTAATGAGAGAGAAGCTTTATTGCCATTTTCTTTAAGTTTTCCGACAATCTTTCGCGTTTTTCAATACGAGAAAAGTGATTGGCCGAATGTGATGAAGTGAATTGTGCTTTGATCACGCGACGTAATAACTTCTTCGATATATTAAGCACGCCTACTTCCGGTGTCGGTAAATTCGTATGGATCTCTTTTTTTCCCAAAGTAGTCGTACGATAGAGCAACTCTACTAGTTGAATATTGCGTTAAAGGATGATAATACGTCAGTGTTAACTTCTATATGATAACTCACTGTGATTCATTAGCGGCAAGCTCTTATCAATACCTCTCTCTTTTTCTCAGACAATATAACTTCTTCTATAACATTTTCAAACTGGATACTTCAAGTTACATTTAATATTTAGCTCTTTTTTTCCGCAATCACACTTATTGCCTATCGTTCTGTGGAACCAATTTTGCACGTACCCGTCGAACACATTGTATGACGTTTTATGCGATATGACATCTTTAATGACTTTTCAATGCAGTTTAAAAGATGGAAAAGTCTCCGTTGGCTGAAAAAGTACAAGAATTTAGGCACCGTTTGCCGACAGCATCAGAGCTTCCGGTGTTAATAGAAGAAAGTAAGTAAATAAAATATCTCAGAACTTCCCATCCGGTCTTGATGATCGATACGAAGAATTCGATTCGTTAGATGAACTAGTTTGAAAGGTGAAGGGGGGAGGGGGGGGGAGAGGGTAGAGATGTAAGCGATAGTGATATCTATTAAAATGAAGCGCAGTTAAAAAAGTGAAAACGTTTAAGATCTTGAATAAATTAGTACCACCGTAAGAGAGTGTGGAAATTTTAAGTGGGAAATGGAGATAGAAAAGAAGAGGAGACAGGATTCGGAGAAACTGCTCTCTTCAGAAGTAGACTGAACTGAAGAAGACGCTCACTGAGTCGCCTTCAGCACACTCACTAACTAAACCGATATTATATAAGAAATTTTTCTGCATCGAATTTACACCTTCCTAAATGCATTATTGTAACACTGTATATTTCGAAATTTATTGGAAATGAAAAAAGTTTCGTCTATGCTCGGTGAAAACCTTAGAGAACAAAAACCGAAGATCGGTGTTTGGTTAGAATAAGTTTGTCGCAAAACTGCTCCCTCTGTTCCCTTTAACAACTTGATACCAAATAAGATGCCTAGAAACAATGGTTTTTTTGGTGATCAAATAAAAGAAAAACCAATAATTTTTTCAGGCAAACATTTTTTTTCTTGCACCAATCAATGTTTTTCTGTTGGCATAACAGTGGAAAGTTGAAATGAAATGAAAAGAAAGGAATTATAAAGACTTAAGAACTTAGCTAGAGTTGTCCAGAACGTACAACTAAAGAATGTGAATTTCACAATCGAAAAAATGCTCTCTAGAACGACATCGTAGAACAAACGTAGCTTTCATTGTGTTGTTTCGTCTCTTGAGCTACCCGAAATTGCAACGCTATCGACGAATGAAGAACTTGTTCTTGATTATCGCTGATTATTTGCTGTTCATCAAATACCATATTTCGACCTTCATATTTCGAATCGCTTTGTCCGCTGTCTAAAACTTATGAGAAACTTGTCCATGCTATATTGTTGGCGTGTACAGTATAGTTTAAATAGTATTGTTCATGAATTTTCTGAGGTGGTATTTTATATCACGCCCATAAAAATGGTCTAGAGAATACTTATAATACGCATTTGTAGAGTTGTGGTATGATAGGTGCGGGGGGGGGGGGGGGGGAGGGAATTGGTGCAGTGGCTGAGACCAATGTGATACTCGCAGGAGAAGTCAAGACAAAGGCCGCTCTTAAGTGAGCGAAATATAAGCTAGTTAAGCGTTCTCAGATGAATAGGTAAGTAGTGTGATAGAGTGGTGGATTGTCTATAACATCCGAGGAAACTGGTAGTAATGCTTGAAGCGAGGCCAATTGGAGCAAAACTTACCATGGAGTACGAATTATGTACAGTTAAAAGAAATGATAGTTAGAAAATTCTCTTATACACGATTCTACGACGATTAATCTTTGTTTACATAAGGTCTATACTGCAACAGGTACTGCTCATTTAAACATAGTCGAAGTTCATACAGCTATGCGAGCATGGAACGAAGAGTTCTCCAAGTGAAGTTGCCGAAGCCAAACCTTGGCTGGCCGCTAAGATGTTTCGTATAAATAGATCGCTATTTTATTATAGAAATCACACAACAAATCATGATCGAGGTCGATTAGGCTAAACAATTTAATCTTTCAAATCTCCGCCGCATTCTCTGAGCGATCAACGCCAATTATCGCCGCCGCTACCGCCGTTTTTGATGTGATCATCAACACCTGAGAGAAAGAGGCATTTGAGACTGCGGGTAAATCAACTGGTTTAATACGACAGCAGCGCTTAAAATGCGATCGTTTGATATCGCCAAGGTGACAAATGTTGCATATCTGTATGGTGAGGGTTTTACGTTGCCAGAAACGGTGGCAACATACCCGTCCCATCTTGTTGCTTCTGAATTAACCAAGGCCTCGGCAATGACAGGCTACTATACTTGTCCAGAAAATTTTGTTTTACTGAAACCAGTTGAGCTGATATTGTGTGGAACAATAAAGCAGTATTGTATTTGCATGAGTGGCTGCACCAATCTCGATATTGGCATCAATAAATCGCTCTGAAAAACTTTCACATGGTATATATATATACCATGTGAATGGTATATTTATACCATATGTATATACCACATTGTATATATATACCTGGTATACATATATACCAGGTATACATATTTTTATATATAGATATCTAAATAAATACATCATATATATACATATATGTATATATATGATGTATTTATATACATATATGGCTTTTACATCGCTTATATTACTTTATGCTATTCGCAGCTCATGCAGTAGCAAATTCGGATGATGTATTTATATATATATATGTATATGTACTTAAAGACTGAATTTTTGCTTTTGAGAAGGAATTGAATGGAGTTCAAAGTAGTTGAAATTGTCTTCATTAAAGTAAGGGACGTGCATAATACAGATTTTACGGCAATAGCAAAGAATGACGTCTTGTTGCATACCAAAACAAAATTTTCGTTAAATTTACGCCATACCTCACTCAAAATATTGTCCTATCTACACTGAAGATAACCACATAAAAATAAGAAAGTTGTTTTTTCATTTGGCAACAAATCTATCGAATTTTAGCAGACCCAGAAGCACCAAATACAACTTAAACGTGATCAATTAGTCCGTTTTCTCTCGTTGAAATCATCGCAATGAGGAGTTTTCTAACAAAATGATTGATGCACGAATTCACTAATGTCATTTTTTTGTTTCAGCCCACCCAATTGCTCCTTCACCTTACGGTCGTTATACGTTCTACACCCTAACGTTGTAAACATTCGAGTGGAAATGGCATTTAGGTTTCGAGTTTTGACGGAATTCTCGCTTCAAAAATAGAACACTCCAAACGGTTGACTTTTGAAGCACCTTGCTTTTCAAGATTTTCTGCCTTAAATCAGCCTTATTTTCATGATGATATCTTGAGCAGAAAAAAAGAGAAAGAAAGTTATCAATTTTTCATTGATTCCAATAAAAAAAATTCTAAGTGGATTTCTTTTTGCTGATTTTTACATAACAGCACTGACTTATTTGCCACGTGTAACGATGCTTGTTCGTTAAATGCAATACTTTAGGGAATCAATTTATGAAAAACTCTGCCAGCCTTTACCAAAAGGACATTCTCTTTAATGGTTGACAATTCTTCCTTGTACTTCACAATGTCAAACTTGTTGATTTTTGTTTTTATCACTCGCCTACTCCATCAAACGTTATGTTATACGGTTCCATTTTTATATCTCTTACGGCTCTCAGAGGGTACACAATTCTGGTACGGTCTTCTGTTCGCCGAAGTACAGCACGCAGTGTACATATTTACAAAATGGGCTCGTTCTATTCCATCACGTCATTCTGTTTTTGCATCAGTGATTAAAATATGATGTCGTTTATATCTCGAAGCGTTGTTCGTTTGGGTATCCATCGATGTACGCAACGAGCACAAAGTGTTGCTGGTGTTGCAGCGAACATGTCGCCAACGACTATACCACTCAGAAGCCGTTTTCGAAAATTTGTGAATGCTGACTGTAATGCCTCACGGAATGTATTTGGAAAATTTTCTAGTTTCAAAGATTACACTGTTAGGTGGCAGTATAATCTCTATATCAATAGATGTAGAAGTGTGGCCTTTTGGCCCATGCAATGAGAAATAGTACTTGTTCGCATATCTTTGCTAAGATAATCTAGCTTGGCAATATTGTCAGTTCAGCTGAACCAACCTGTGTACAATGGACCTATCAGGAGACATATTTGGCTTACTGCGCCACAATTTATTGGCTCCCATGTCTTGAATGACAGATGCTGCTAACGACGATAATTCTCCGGAGTTTTAAGATTCACTGAACGTCTACCTTTGAGTCCTTGTCTTCATCAACTCGAAAACTCCGACCAAGTATGGAGGATAGTAGCTATGGGCTTGTGCTGTGCTGAGGCGGGAAACTGGGTTAAAGACTGAATTTAATTCAGCATTTTATGCGG
The DNA here is from genome assembly GCA_000803305.1 of Toxocara canis. NCBI lineage: Eukaryota > Metazoa > Nematoda > Chromadorea > Rhabditida > Toxocaridae > Toxocara > Toxocara canis. The sequence continues at coordinate 153,609 of JPKZ01003117.1, read as the reverse complement.
ACGATCCCCAAACACTTCGTACACCGTATATTTTGGTTCCGCTTCAAAAAACTTCAGTCATTAGAATTTCTTCACATGCACACTTTACATGAACGAGGCAACCTCAGAGACAATAAATGTCGCCTTTTTACAAAAACACTGCAGTTATCCCATTCACAAATCAGTTAAACAATCATAAGTGACGGTGACCGTAGAGAGCGGAATATAGTCATCTTGATCTTGATGGTAAGTCATCTCGATGTCTTCTCACAATTGTCATTTAACCGAAAAACAGTTTACTTGGCTTAAGAATTAGCATATTTGAAACAATCGCATTTAAGATCATAACATCCTTTTCCCTTTTCTTCTCAAATAAGAAAAAAAGCAAAATTCGAAATATTAGCAGATTAATTATTTGTATTGCATCAAATCGTTTCAGTTACTGCATCAAGTATATTCGAAATTGACATATCGAATGAAATAATTAACATAACTTGCTGATATCACTGATATAAGGCACTTGAATTACTAGCAAATTACATTAGAAAGAATAAGCGAAAATAATGAATTGTTTTCAAGAAACGAATGTTTCTGAATTGGTGCAGTATGGTGTACTGTTCGAAGTAAACCGATCGTATAGAGACGCTATTTGGCGAGGAACGGATCGGATCTATCGATAGTGGTACGAAAGTGAAGTTGTTCTCCATTGAAGGCTGCACAAGTTCACAAAACCATTCATACGAACCCTTGCTTTTTAGCGATCATACGAAACCATGCCGTTTATTAATAATTTTCATCGCACCATAAACTACTATTTAAGCTACTTGTAGAAAATACCCGCCATTCTTTGATGAGATAATTTGTTTTTGTAGTCTTCTCCAAACAGTATTAATCAAGCAAGTGTTATATGAACTACCCACATCCTTAAAGAATTCTTATGCGTTGAAGTTGATAAAAATGTTGATGCAATACAGTACAGCGTAGCCATGATGCAACAATACTGTAGCTTAGTGACAAAATGATAGCCTCGCATCAGAAGCTTTTAAAATATACCGATATAAAGAAAACAGTGGTTCTTATATATCAACGTCTTGAGGATGCCAGACAAAATCTGATTCGCACCTACGCCGATATCACTTGACATGAGAATTAGTTTATTAGCTTTCGAGGGGTTTGCTGCCAACTGCAACCACCTCTGCCTTCAATAGTATAAAATTTCTTACGTAGAAGCCGCCGACTTTTTAACCATGCTAATATAAAACATATTTTCTTCATTGGCAAATAAGATAACGTAAGTAGTCGTCTAAATTAATGCTAATTATTGAGATGGGTCAAATTCGATTTCGATTATCGTTCGCTTCGCATCCTCACGAAACCACTCGAGATATTAATTCTGCTCTCCTGAAATAAAAAATTAATGTTCTGAACAACACAGTTTGAGAAATTCATTATTGAAGGCGATATAGCCAAAGAATTTGGAAAAAAAAGCTTGCCTAATTGGAAGAAGCATTTGCGGCGACCGTTTCGTATAGTTGTCGTCTTTCTGCGAGCGGCATTACCTTTATGCGTTGTTTCGGTTGTTCTCGAGTAACCTAAAATGTTCTTGCAAAAGCAAAAACATGTTTTCCAACTCCCATGTCTTCATACTTTCTGCTTCTACATTTCCTACTCCTATTATGTTTTCCTACTACTTGTTCTACTTGTTTGTCATTTACTATTTTTCGTCTAAGAAACAGTTTTTACTTTTAGTTGTGGCATAGATATTACTTTATGAATTGTTCTGATTCCCATAAAAGGTATCCATATTCAGTGGGCTTTTGCCTTTATCAAAGCGAACGAAAAATTCGAGCTGCATAAATAGTGTGATGACGAGAAAAGTACTGAAAACAGGAATATTATCATGACAAAGTTACCGACGGCAAAGTACGACAACAGTCTAATTAGCGAATTATTTGTGCATGAGTAACCTCATATTTCGTCATGCGGGTAAATGTTTCTAACGAAACAAATTTTAAAAAACCAAGAGAAATATTGAATGAGAGTATGAACTAGCATATCGAAGTTTCTCAGAGCCGTACAAGCGGTTAGAACTGTCCAACATATAGATGGGGGTGCATACCCACACACAGATGGGACGGATGCTTAATGCTTTCATAAGACTTTGTAAGAAAAACGCATGAAAGCGCTTAAATATTTGACCATATTATCTATAACTCCCAAAGAAATCCATAGCCAATTGGAACCGACGAGGGGATAATTAAATCAGAAAAAAAATCGCATCATAAGGAAACGACTCACTTCATGTTGTTTCGTTTCAACTTTATCGCTCTTAGTGCTCAGAGAACTCTCGTCTTCTTCACTCGACTGCTCCTGCAAGTAAAAACTCGAAATTTCAGCTCCGTATACTCAAAGGCAAAACTAAACAAAGTTCATTACAATTTGCTAGCTTTTTTCAGTAATGAAGTAAAGTTTATCGTCTGACTTGACCAAACACTTCAAAGTAAAAATTACTGTGATGGGTTTTTATACTTTAAACCTTGGACTCCGTTTTATAAAGAACGCACTGGGCCTTGTAAGTTCCACCTCACTTTCCAGTGTGTCTCACACGGTTGCGGGTGCCTAGAGGACAAGCTTACTTTTTTGAATGATACAAAAAGTAAGCATTTTACCTTTCCGAACCCTCTATACCAAAGAAAAAAGTTTTTAGGCAACCAGCAAAATAATTCGGAAAAATCGCACTTTTCAACGGGTGAGGAATGGAAAAAGCGGAAGCTAAGGGTACGGAATTTATAAGCTACCATTTCTTAGCGACCTGTCTTGCCTATGTGCTTTCCAGAATCCCATCCACTTTTAACTGATACAGCTACCACGTTGCATTTAAATTTCTCGACTGAATGCCCTCTACATTTATGTGGTTTCGATCTTCCTGCAAAGGAAGTGATGAAGGATCTAGGTGTTTATGTGAGTTCCGACCTTAATTGGCATAATCACTGTGTTGAAGTTTCGCGGAGAGCTGCTCAAGTAGCGAACTACATTCTGCGCGCTGTGCAATACAGTAGCGTTGAAAGTTATCGGAAAGCCTTCGTTGCTTACTGTCGCCCCATCTTAGAATACTGTACTCAGGTCTGGTCCCCGTCTGTGAAAAGGGATATCGAAATGATCGAAAGAGTCCAACGACGATTTACTAAGATGGCTTTTAGGAAAGCTTTTCGTGGACCGTTCCAGCCCAATTATGAGCAGCGACTTCGCATTTTTGATTTGAAACCTCTATGGTATCGAAGAACCCAGTTCGATCTACATTTATGTTTTAAGATTGTTAAAGGTTTTTCGGGAATTCCGTTCAAGAGCATTTTTTCTTTTACAAAGTTTGCATCACGCTCGAGGTTTCACCCTCTGCAAATCGAAAGGAAGACAACGAGTCGAATTGATGTGCTTAACTCTTTCGCTTTTCGTGTTGTACCTATCTGGAACTCCTTGCCATATGATGTCGTTATGGCTGGTAATTTGTCTTGTTTTAAGCGACGCTTGGAGCAGTGTGATCTAACGACAATACCTGCTGCTTGCCGGCTGTAATTCATTATCGACTGTTATTATGCATTCCTACATGCCCATTGCTTATGATCTCTTGTTTTTCCTACTCTCATCAATGTCTATGGGTATTTAAACGCATGGTTAATTGCAGTGTTTATACTTAGGAATATATTATAGCTTTCGTGTATACTTTTTTTTCTCTGGAGGCGTTATTACATGCTTTCTTTATTGTAAATAAAGATTCTCTCTCTCATTGAGAAGTGAAGCTTATCATCAACCTGGTTTACTGTGTCCGACTACGGCGGAACCGGTCAACCAACTACAGTCGACCAACTATACCAACTATACTCAGCTCACAGTGGTGACATTCAAAGACCCAACAAGAACGTATCTCAACGGTGAACGTTTTCTATAGGCGGTTTTAGTATACACGTTCCTGAACTGCACGTCACTCTAGTGGAGGTCGTATCTGCAGCATTAAACTAACAACGTCAACTCCAACTGTGGTGACAAATCCCTTACCGTTGAGGAGTTTCGACTGGTCACCTTTGCAGGGTTGCGTTCTGAAATAATTTGATTAAGCTAAAATACCCTTCACCCATATCTTGTACCATATGCACATATATGTACACATATATACATATATATGTAAGTATATATTTTTATATATATGTATATCCAGTAAGCCTCATCTTTTTCAAATGTACAACGCATACTTTAATGGGGCTACTACTCGACTTCAAAAAAAACTAATGGTCAGATGATTGAAACGGTTCATTAGTGAGCAAAGACTTAAATATGGCATGCGAATAGGAACTGCGGCTTATTGCATACATTTATGAGTGCTTCCAAAAGGCGTACAAAGGAAATTCCGATTTGCTCACGAAAACAGTAGATTTGTTGCTGGTCCACTATAGGAGCCTCTGCAAGTTTTGGGCAAAAAATGAAGGGATCAAGCAGTTGGGAAAACACAAAGTTGCAATTCGAATATCCATTCGGACGGTATAATTAGTATTCTACAGGCACATATTTCCTTGAGATGAGTCAAGCTGAGAAACTCGCTGGGGGTGGGGGAAGGGAACCTTTTGACTTTCATCTTCTGAGGTCATTCCTCGACATCTACGGCTTGTAAACCTGTAGTAACACCTGTTTCGCAGCCTACCGGTTACCTAATATGTGCGCGCCATGTGTTTGTGCAAACGGTGCGCTACACAGCGCGTGTGTTGGGTTTATGACTTGCTACGGCTCTGGTTTCTTTGGACGGTTACCCGATAGTTGGAAACTCTTCCTATCCTCTTCTATTCTGTCCTATCCTAAGCTATCCTCTTCCTCCCATTGTCACGTCCCTAAGCCAAACCGTTTCCAAAGACGGCTTAGTACCCGAAGCATTCTTCGTCTCCACGACCAAATCACTTGCCAAAACCGTTCTCGCCACCCGAAAATCGCCTCCTGCGCAACAGGAACCCTCATCCAAATAAACTGTATGATAATCCAGAATTTCTCGCTGAGAAGCGCAAGAACTCACTCTTCTTTTCAGTCGTTTTCTCCGTGATGATACGATCCGTTTCGTTTTTCTCAAATGCCTTCCTTCGGTCAGCAAGGGGAACAGTGCTTTGTTTGCTGGTTTTGTTAGCTGCAGTTCCCCGGTCTTGTTCAATGGATACTTGTACGCCAGCTTCCTTTTTCGTTGGTTTGTGGTGCGTTGATCCATGCTGCTTCCGATCTTTAGTGTTAGGCAATTGCTCCTTTTTCTATAAGATACTGCTTAGTGCTGTATGGTGGGGATAAAAACTTCAAAATTTGAAAAAAAAAGATCACTACATTCGAGGAACAACTATCATTACAGCTTTTTAAGAAAAACTTTTCGGGTTATGATGCCTTGCCCTCCTGTATTGCCCACTGAAAGAATAGTGATCGCATTCGAGGTGCGTCCGCTGGTTATTCTTGCTAGAGAACTCAACGTCATTTATCATATTTCGATAAACGTTTTTAGGTGAAACTGTGGATAGCGGCGATTAAGCATTCGCCCCTATCCTTCAATCTTGATTTTTCTACAGCATGAATTGTCCACACATATCCGAGTCAACGTTTTAGTGCTGCTACAGTTTTCAACAGCAATTCCTGTTGCAGCAACCGTTTTTTAAAAATATTTTTTGCAAGAGTGGGGAGTCGGACGGGCAGCTGAAGCTGAATCGACAACATTTTTAAGCGGATGCCAGTAGAGATTGGATGTTGCGATACGGTTTCGTAATACGTGTGGTCGGTCTTATATTGCTATGTGCTGTCTTGCTTTTGTTTTGGTAGGGGTGGGTAGGCATGATGATTCGAGCTCGCCTTGACACTTCCTGTTTTCTTACCGAAAAAGTCAGGAGGGGTGTGCACTTAGCTCCTCTGTGCTGCTAATATTTGGCTGTCGTATATCTCGCCTGTTTATCGTCCTCGTACTTATTCAGCTCAAGAAAATTCGTTAGACAAACCTGCCAAGGAGCACGACGACGCCAAGATGTTCGGTCGTTTAAAAACACCGATTAATTTACAAACGCGACTTTGATCCATCGTTTTAACGCATTATTTCATTAACTCCACAATTACACCACATTTCTATGTTAAATTAGCAAGCGCTTAGCTGTTTGACGGTGAAAAATGAAAAAACGTGGTAAAGCAATCACCGCGTAGGCGGGGATCTTGATTATCATATCGTCAGTGCCGCCGTGTTCGCGCACATATTCGCGCACGTTTCTTACCACTCTTACTGACATGAAGCGTTCCTCTTCGCTCATCGGAAGTTTTTCAATACCTTCGGATTCTGAGTGCAGCTCATCCTGAACTCGTTCTTCTTGCTGTTCATGTTCCGAAGCTGTAAAAGGAATGGGGTAGGCATATGTCAACCATGGGCATACATTCGAATCAGGTGATTTTCTGTTGAACGCTGACTATTCAGCAAATGAACCGTTGGCTGGATTGCCTTCTCCAGTGAACCCGACAACAATTTTGGCTTAAAGATTTCTAGGTGATGAAATTGATCGTTTTTTTGTCGGCAGCTAAACGATCAGCTTTTCAGTGTCATTCGCAGCTCACCGGGATGGCGTCTTGTTCGATCAGGTCATAGTCGCGCAGTCATCTGCTAAAGACAAGGACAGATGTCAATGTCGCAAGTAACTCAGGTATCATTTGAAATAGACGCTAGCACAAATTTTAACACGTCGAGAGAGGTATATATTGTTAGCAGTTCGGAGCGCTCGAGACACAAAGGTCTTCAGATGCCTCCAAATAGTCTCAAACCATCAAACCTTCAGGCTGTTGTTCTTCATCGTGAAAAGCGAGCTCATCGAATGCTGACGTACGATTTTTGATAACGGTAGGTGCGTTTAGAGCATCCACATATTTTTGGGCTATTGGAGGAACATTATGTTTAACCTGAAATCCATCAGACGTATTACAAATACCCTAAAATATTAGCATCAGACAGAAATGGGAAGATTGCATAAACCGGCGCATAAGCCATAAATGTATTATTCGTTATATTGGGTTAAAGCGACGATTAACGTTCATGTCTTATCACTGATTTCGATTGTGCCATTTGCACTGGCTTACGACACCTTCATATATTTCTTCACATTTATAAAGTTGGTGTATGAAATTGAAAATAATGCTGAAAAATTTTAAAACCATTCTTTAGTGATTATTCCGATAAGTCAATACTGCGAACAGTATCTTGCTAAACGATTCGTGTTCAAGGATGAGTGTTCAAAGCCCTGTTAAACAAGGATGAGGAATCCTTGTTTTATAGGGCTTTGAGCCGGACTATAACGTTCGTCGTTGAATATGGCAATGAGGAAGCTGTTGGCATATTAATTGGAATTTTAATCTCGCCTGAGGTTAATTTTCTTCACTGGCACAAACTGAGAAAACTGCAAACGAAAGAGTCACTTCGTTATACTGTTATGGCATGGGGCGCTCAAAGGGTTGCAATTACTAGAAGGCACCACACTGAGAAGCAGTGGGAATAACCCATCTTTATTAGTGAAACTTTTCATAGTTTTCCGAGAAATCCGATTTTTCAACTGCTCTCTTCCACTCTACAGGAATCCATATCATTAGCCCCTTCAAAAGAGCTCGGATATGACAGTGGTGGATAATGATTTGACGACAGAAATGGTACCCTACCTTAGATGGTTCTTCGCTCAAATTGATTTCATCGTCATGTTCCATCCTTTCCTGAGCTCGTTTCTGCGCAACACTACCACCGAACATGTTCGCGATATCATGAATTGACTTCTTCGACTCGAATTCTTGCTCCCGGTCATGTAATACGTTTATTTAGTTCTTTGCAAATGACGCGTACATATCACATACATATCAAACCATTGTGTTCACCATGAATGAATTTTCGGCACAGAATATCGTAAGAGCTCATAGATAAGCCACAAGGTCTTAACAGCTCTGTCTGTGAACGTCATATGCACAGACCCAAATTTCACCGACCCAAGAGGTCTGTAAAATTCGGCACCTTGAATGGAGGTCGCGTGCTCAAGACTCTGATTCCCAGAAAAAAAGTAAGGATGGAAGAGGTTTGTTTATGCTGGAGCGTCAAACGATTTGTGCAATCGTGATGACAATATATTTCGGCAATATCGAAAACGAGCACGCGAGTGGAAGTGTTCACAAAACAACCACAAGATTTTGTCAATAAGAACTAGTGACTTAACGCCACCTTCCCACCGTACCATTGACAGCCCAGCTATCGGGTGGTATTAACAACTAGCTACAACAGCCAAAGGGATGGCTGTTGCTCGGCTTGCGATTGCCTCAGTAACATCGAGACATCGCACTGAAGGCCCGAGCGGTAAGAATAAAGAAAAAAAAAGAAGACTTAACGCCAACGTTGCTGTCACTAAGTTGACGGGTGAGGGGTTCGAAGCAAAATTGAGTACTTCGAAACAACGCGAACAGCAAATCAAAAAAAATAGGCTTTTTATACGCTGACAATTTTTGAACGCTTAAAAATGAAAAGAAAAATATTGCGTTTACTCGTAGAGCTACATAGAAAATCACCAATCAGGTTTTGTTTGTTGATAAGATCGCAATTGATGCAGTTTTATTAGGAAGACTTATCGCGAGAATAACTGATAAAATTTTTAAACCAATTTTGAGAATTTCTTGGTTACTCGAATGCTTTCAAAAAAATTCGTTATCTCATTTAATTTCTTTTACTATGATTAGGATTACATCCTGGACTGGAGATAGTAATGATACCGTTCATCGCCGCGTGGGCAAAAAAGATGATTTCCGAGGATTTTGGGGAAATGATAAGTTATCAAAATTGAACAATTGAGAATTTGGGATATGTACGATATACTTTAACTAACCGTATGTGTTGCTTGTGCTCCTGCCTCATGTTTTTCCTTTGTTACTTCCGTCGATGTGATCACATGTTCTTGTTGCTCTTCTTCGTTGTCACTGCTGTACAGTTCACTTAGCTCCTGAAATCCCCTTATAATTTTCTTAACAATATGAACAATATTCTTAATAATTATCATTCGAATTTTTCAAGCAATACTTCGAGCCATTCGATGGTTTAGTTTCATCAAAAAATCACCTAATGAACTTAGAGGTAAATTTAGTTTACCATAAAAAGAAATAGAACAAGAAAAGAAAATATCCTTTCAGGGCGGATGTCACATGAGTGCCTGATCGTGAACTAAGAAAAAAATTACATCCTCCTCGACTGGCGATCCTTTGCCGAAATCAATATGAATCGGTGGGGGATGACGTAATCCTATTGGCGTTCCATCAAACGATACTGCAAGCAAAGCAAGAACACGTAATGCTGTTACATGATTTTCACAATTAACACGTGCAAAAGGTATTAGCCAAAAAGGCTACTCCGTTTAAAATTTTCGATTTTATGAGTTAAAGGTTAAAAGATTAAGGGATGCTCAACTTAAGCAACTAAGTAGTTGTAATGTCATACAGATTGCATTTTAGTTATGAGTAACATAAGAGTCATTCAGTTCACGTCATGTCACGCTCATCATGCTCACCGGTAACTGAAAAGGTAAATTCGCTTCAAACGAACACGTTGAGAACCTAACTTTAATGGGAGTGCAAAAAAAATCAAAAAAAAAACCAGCGAAAGATTCACTGTATCTACAAAAGGATTTTAGAGGTCAGATCAGTTCAGATCAGTAGAAAAATAAGCGCGCAAAAGTTCATTTCAACAATCCTTTAGATTTTCGGCAAACTTTTGCGACTGTTTCGGTTGTGGTCATCGTATTTCGGTCTCTAGCAAGGTCGAGACACGGCAATTGACTGGACAATTTTCAGTACTGGCAATTTGAAATGAAGAAAAACGTCCAGGCAATTTTCCAGCTATAGCCTCGAGTTTGGGAAGTGATAAAAATCATTTTGCCATACCGCGGGATAAAATAGCAGCCAAAAAAGGCCACTCTGGACAGCTACGATCCGGAATAAGCAAACAAGAAGTCTGAAGCATTCTAAACGCATAGTCATTGTGAGTGGTCGAACTAGAAGCTAAAATAGAACCAAAAATTTCAAGAAATCGTACGCTGCTGGGAATCAACAACGTAACACCATTTTCTATCGTTGTGCTACTTTACAGCTTACCTTGTTTCGCATGACCGATCAAGCGCCAATCAAACTTTTTCTATGCACGCATTCTGAACGCACCACAAATCCTTTTGTGCGATGATCGTCTGAGCGAACGGCAAAAATTCGTGTGCATTTTTTTAGCTCCGAAATTCGACACTCATGCAAATGTGGTAACCGGTTTCGTACAGAACCGAAATGACTTTTTGAGGAAAACATAAGGGGTATTCTTGAAGGCAGGCCCATGCAGCAATCTTGAAAGTAAACCCGCGAGGCAATCTTGACAGCATACCAATTTTGCGGAAAGCACCGAAAGATGATAAGATTTCAAATTCGTCATGTGAGTGAAGGCCGTGTTGTATGTCAGTTGAAGGCATTTTTGACAGTTTTAGGCTAACTGCGGTGTAGAACATAGATTTTACGCCTTTTGCATGAATACCAGTAAGTTTCAAGGTAACCGTTTGGTACATTAATGAGTTCGGTGGCTTCAACAAACCTGTGATTCTCCAGTTTTCGGGTCTTCCATAGCGTCATATGTCGCGCCGTTACAGGATATTGTCAACGAAAATTTTTCGAAAAACGAGCTGATGCTTGTGCTTACCAGGTTTCATTTTAGGCTCAATGGCCCGCTCAACATCGACCTGGTTTGTTGGTGGCTCTTGCTCCATCAGGTAGATCTTCTCTCGCGGTGGCAAAATTTGCTTTTCGACTGTCTGAATTCGAAGAAAAACCCATCACATGAAATAATGAAGGCATTAAGCAACGTATTTTTTGCACTGCTAGAGCGCGTATCGCACTATTGCACATTTATAAAAATGCTTGGTGGGGAGGACATTTTTCTCTGATCAAATCTTTCCAGTGCAAAAGTATTCGTAGCCTCAAAATTCATTTGATGAAGAGAAACGTTTTTATTCCTCGCCGGTTCCGTCTCTCCCAAATACGAACCACTCATCCCGCCTAAAAATCCTCTTAGGAGTACTTTTAAGGAAATATTAAACATTTAGTAAAGTAGACCAATAAAACTTTCGGAGGCACATAGCTTGAACGGTGATTTCGAATCCGCACTGATCATCGGTTCAGATGAAGGCAAAACCGTATTCTGTTCTGATCATAAATTAACGGAGAAAAAGCGATGAAGGCATACGAAAAACCGAAAGAGAGTGAAGAGGAGTTTAGAGAAATTGTTGGGTGAAAAACATGCTCAAAAAAATTGAAAATTACACTTCTTAGATAACTTTTTTCCTGGCTTTTTTTCTTCCAAAATTTAGATACCTTAAGTAATCAAGAAAACTTAGATGAACATCTTCAAAAAAGATAGACAATTCCAGTATACCGAATTTATTTTACATTTTTTCGCGCACACCAATGCCTCATTCATTTACATTCCTTCGTTCAGGTAATAAAATTTTTGGAAGTTGTTCTCATGACCTTATGATTTACAACATAAAAGCATATAATTGTTTTAGCAAGCAAATTTTGAAAGTTGTTCTCATGATCTGCTTTGTGTAAGTTGTGAGATGAACACAAAAACCGACAAATGAAATTCACCTTATGAGAATGAGTTTTGACTTCGTGGGTTGATTCACTTTGATTTTTCGACTGTAACTGGTCCTTTGAATGTTCTTCACGCTTAGATGATTTTTCATCATGTTCGGAACTATCTTCGTCGGATTCAGAAGCATCGTTTATCTGGGAGTAGCTTTTAATTAACTATCATAGTAAACTTCTTAGAAATTTCAGAACTTCTTGGAAAAATTTTCGGACGAAAATTTTATATCTTGTACTGAGAATACGTGGTATAGTGAAAATCTGCTTTTTTTTCCAACATGTGAAGTATAATATAAAATCACGATTTTTGCAATAGACAACTGTCTATCCGGATCCGTATCCATTGAGCGATAGCCGCATCTAGAGCTCCTTTTTGAGAGACAAATTCTTTAATGTATCCAGCAGATTGGGAGACGAAAAATTTTCTTAAAAAAATTTCCCTGATTTTATGTTTTGAAAAGAAAACCTGAGCTTTCGTGCTCAGAATGAATCAGTGTGGCAAAAGATATTGGAAAGTTAACGAAACATTGGCTTTGACGAGTTTTTAAGTCATAAAATTTGGCATTTGTTGTCCCTATGTTACGAATGCCGGTTCCTTATGTGTCTGCTATTTCCACAAAGTCTGCATTCCGTTTATAATTCCCGGGTTGAATCTTTGTTTTTCCCTGTTCCGGTTCCGTTTCGCAATTTTGCATTTATTAGGATCGGAAATTCGTTTTCGGTTTCGGGATATCGACATTTGTCCATTTTTTCGATTTTCTGGCCAGAATTTTTAAGACCGTATCGCGTTTTGAGATGAGAAAAAATGTATTTTTATTGTGAAAAATTCTCGTAGAAAGTTTTCAATTGCGATTCCATTTGTAATTATATCTGAGTCAAAAATTTTTTGAAGAAACAAACCAGAAACCATTTTAAGTCAATTTTTTCTCAGTTTTTTTCGACTTCTTTTCTTTTCTATTCCACTCCGAAATAATGTTGATAATGATCGTTCGCATAGAAGGCAATTAGGTCAGTATCGAACGGGCTCAACCTGTTTAGAATACCGCAGGATTTGAAGGGTATCCTGATGGTGATATTCGGAATCCCTTTGTTTTGAGCTGTGTCCGTATCTAGCCTGAAATAAAACTGAACTTGCCATACAAACGATACAAATCTCATTTTCAAGGTGAGTGGCAAAATTCCTTATGCAAAAATAACAGTTGCTTAGAACTTGCGGCACATATTCCGATACCCAATTACGAAATATTCAAAAGGTGCAACAAAACGTTTGTAAAATATGAAGAATTTCTTGAAAAATTCCGTGTTTCAAATTTTTTCAAGATGTTTTTTCTCAATTACAGTTCCTGTTTTTCACCATTTCGGGGCACTGCCATTTACGGCTCATCACAACTTCGATATTACTTGCAAGGCAGAGAGAAGATTCGCAAGAGTCGCTTATATGCCATGAAAGCAGAGACGTTAAACACAGTGTAAGAGATAGTTTAAAAAAGAAGAACGGAAAAGGAAGTATGGTTGAATGGAGAGAACATGGTGCAAGTTACTAATTCCAGATCCTAACTGGCAATTGATTTCTCCAATCAGTTCATAATCATTAGTAGACTTCGTTTCATAAACTCACAGAAACATTTTTGGCATAAACATCGCGAAAAATTAGTCGATTTGCCGCAGCATAATTTTTTTTTTTGCTTTGTGAAATTGATTTCTTGCAAAGAAGAAGTTAACTTTATCTATACGGCCTCTTAACCTTATAGACTTGTTCGACTCATCATTCGAAATATTTTGAAGCTTCCTCTGTTTCACTCAGTAACTAACTACTACCTTACGTGAACCAAAAATAAACATCGAATAAAATTTACTGGCCCTAATAGATTATACTTACCACAGTTCTCGCTCCTTTCACGTCACCTTCGTCATCACTTTGCGCTGACTGAAAATAGACACAGGTATGACAGTGCCAAACGCACAGGTATCTCTTATCATAGGCCTATAGTGGCATAAATAAATCAAAACCTTTTGAATTGTTCACTGATCGCAGTTATACAGCAGTTAGATGCATGCAATTTTCAATAAAATATTTGCTTTTACATTTGTATTTCCTTCCACAAATGCATTACAGTTAAATCCCCTGTACTGTATATGACATACTCACTATCCCATTGGATTCTGGTAACTCTTTAGTAATTGAGTTATATAACTCTTTAATAATTGAGTCATCTTCCATTGAAATCGTATTCGATCAAACCTCACAAATTCCTATAATCATCCAAAAAATTTAATCCTGAGAGCCTCTTTATTCTCTAGTTAAATTTTAATCTTTAAAACAAACCAAATCGAACATAATCAGAGGTTTTGGCAGACAGGCTAGTCGAAGAAACGTGAAAAATGTCGTATAGCGTCTAGTTTTAACGATGAGGCGGACATATGGCAAAATATCTCTCTATTTTTTAAATTGCACGTAAAAAAAAATAAATGGTAAACAATGGGCGAGGTATATTTCATAAATTGCCGCCTTGGAAATGGTTTCTTATCTTTTTGTCTACAGGTAATATTTTCTTATCAGTTGTTTCCTGTCCGCGCTCATCACTGCCATAAGCGTTGCTTGTGACACAAAAGTTTATAAATAATCATACGTACATATTAACGCTTAGAATGGTAACGAGACAGTACACACAATAAGTAACGGCGAGATCTGCCAGGGGTTAAAAGGATATATAATTTCGTCAACCACCAACGGCTGTTTAAAATAACGCGATAAGAGCTCAAAAACCAAATGAAGAGTGTGAAGATATGCATGAAAATTTCTGCTCAACCAAATCAGAAAAATTTCTTTTCACGATCGTCGTGAAGTGATGACAACAAAAGTTCACATCTTCAATTGCTTGGTATAATGTGCAACTTCGTGCATTGAGCGAATGCGTATTTTGTTTCCAGGAATTAAACTCGACTCTAAAAGATCTTTTTACCCACCTTCGCCGCCTAGTCGTCAACCGTGCTCATTAGCTTATTCAGAAATGTCCACAAATTCATGAATGATCTCCAATTTTTGTCTGCAAGCGCTCGAACTACGATAGGTCATGCTGGCTAGATTTAAACGTTAAAGCCATGCTGATTGACACGTTTAAGCCGTTGGCCGAATAGGCAGACACATACCTACATGTTTACCATACGTGATTAAATATGCGAATGGCCCAAAGTTCGCATTTCCTTACAGAAAACCGCACGAAAACGTAAATCAAAGTAGGATCACTCTGCATTACACTGTGGTTAAGTCTAAAGACTAATTTTTCTGCCCAAAGCCCCCTAACAGAAAAGTGGTCCTATCGATTAAGTATCCTCTAACAGAAAAGTGGTCCTATCGATTAAATAATTCCCGGGAATACCTTTCCGTCAAAAAATGACCCGTAAACGTGATATCCATATTAATATGTGCTTTTGCAAAATCATTTTCGCGATCTTCTAAAGCGAACTGCTAATTCATTTTCAAGCGAGCACAGCTTGGTAGGGATGCGATTTCCCTGACTCATATATGTGACTATGTGAGTAAAGAACAAATTGTAAACAGAATATTACAATTTGGATGTTAGTTTGGTCGAGGTGACAGAAAACGATAATAAAATGTGAAGTGCTCAAGGGGTTCCAGGGTTCCGTTGAGCCTTATGACAATTATATTACCTCAGATTTCATTCGTTTTGACGCTTCATTAACCTACAATCCAGAGAGTTCGCTAAGCTGCTCATAGCGTTCGTGTAATTGAAAAGGGCATAGGCTGAAGGTACATGTAAATAGAGGTAGGTTTATAAATTTCGACGGCTCCGAAGAGAAGTTTGTAACCAAGGAAAGGGGAAGGATGGGGAGGAATTGGGGTGACGCTTATACCTTCACATAATGAGTGGTCTATTTTTTGAAGACTTTAGCAGGCATATGTTTATGCGAATGATTTGCAAGCATCGTGCGTTAAGACATCAGTGCAAGGCAGCGTTATTGGATGATGCAAGTGTTCAGAAACTGATGATAATATTGTGCGTCGAAGTGCGCCGCAATTATCTTAGACGATTTAAATGATTTGCCAAGAGAACTTTTTAGCTAGATGCTTCAAATATAATTTTCAAATTTGCTCTGAATTAGACGGCAAAGGAAAAGTGTCAGTCGAGCACTAAATTAGCTATTTTATTTTGGCCCGCTGTTTCAATATGTTGCAGGAAAAACTGTTTAAATTCGGAAAAAGAATGAAAGCATTCAGATGATCAGTGCTATGATTTTTATAGGTGTTGAAATAAGCGAGCACACACCTTTTGTGAGCTTTGAACTGATATCTCATCATCAGTGTTCTCTGGTTTCGAGAATTGTGTTTTATACTCATCAATGAGTCTATCGTGTTGTGCATTTCGAAGTGCGGCTACAGCTTTCCCGCCTTTCGACGTTCGCTTTTCGCTGTCTTTTGATGCCTAAACTGAGCGATTAACGTTCCGAAACTTGTTGATATAGGCTAACAATCGCTGAAGGTAATATCCGAGACTCATTAGGTCATAGGTCGTGGTACATGTTTTAAGCATAATCGTTATCGAAAAATACATAAAATCGAGGGGGAGCTTACATATTTCCTAATGTTGCTAGGAAATGTAGCCAGAAACAGACAGGAGAGTAGGGGCTCGATAGAGTAAAGGAAAGTGCGACCGACCGGAAGTATAAAGGTAGAGTCGGTTTTATAGTACTCTGCGGCTAAGCTTATCAGAAGGTTGCGCGGCATTGTGAAGATGAGGATAGATTACTGGAGGATTGAGAACAGCTGAGCGAATTTTGTTCGTCGGGTTTAAAACAATACTGCATAGATTGGTAATGATAGACGATTACTCACTATAATTCACTACATTTCAAATCCAGCAGCTTCCCTTAATAATAACAGTTTCTTAGTTGACCTCGTTAGGGCAAAGCATTACGCCAATCAAAACTTATTTCTTTTAATTGGCATATTTATAAGTGAGCTTCCAATACTGTAGGCTATCTAGTCTAAAGTATCGACACTTTCTCAATTTTGTAATCGCGTTAGCAGATTGTGCGCTGATTGTACCATTACTTTTCTATACTTAAGCCGTTGTCTGGTTTAACGTATCGACAACCTCAATTTCGCAATCGCGTTTGCAAGTGTACTTTATAGTACCAATTGTTTTCTCCACTCCAACTGTTGTCTACTGTAACTCATCGACGCTTTCTCAATTCAATTGCGTTATGAAGTGCGCGTTTGTTGTACCATTACTTTTCTGCACTCAAACTGTTGTCCACTCTGAAGTATTGATACTTTCTCAACGTCGCAATCGGACGAAGAAGTGTGCGCCTGTTGTGCCATAACTTTTCTTTGCTCAAACTGTTGTCTGCTTCAACTTTTCAACATTTTCTCAATTTCGCAATCGCGCTAGCAAGTGTGCGCTTGTTATACCATCAGTTTTTTTTGCATCATACCGACAACTCTTGCAAAAAATACCAACATAGTCGCCACAATATGCATCGCCCTGTTCCAATGATGGAGAGTCAGAATCGTTCACTCGATATTCTGCCTTCGACCTGTGCGACACACTAACGCTACGTTCGTCGTCGCTGTCATATTCCTTTGAGTGGTCAGCCATTGCTTCTGCGAAGTGTTTACCTAAATAAGTTTTATTATATCTGTAAGATTGAGGTGTAAGAGGTGCGCGCACTTTCTCCTCAGAAAAGGTTTTGTAGATTTCGCTCAGAAACGTTCCAGGTGAGGAAAGGCCAACAAAAATCAGCTAGAACGTTAGACATTTTTTTTAAAATTCTTTTTTGCACAGTCCACTCCGATTCACTTCCCTCAAAAAGAAAGAGGAATTTTTGGAGGAAGCATGATTGATCCGATCTGAAGTTGCTCTACTTCTCAAACATGAAGTAGGGAAATCAATTTCTCGGCAAGAAAACTGGATAACCAATTAGGTTCTGCCTCAGCTCAGCTATTTTTCGGTATAACTAAGCAATATCTTGTGATAAAGGAGGCTGTAAAGGTTAAAAAAAAATTTGTATCTCAATCAATAGCATTACTAAGATTCAGCACGCAGGAACGTATGGAACGAAACGATCAAAATGTTAAACTGATATGAGTAAAGTGCACAGCTCATATCAACAGTGTGCGCACAAGTGATTTCTTCACATTTGTACGCCCACTTTTGTGTGCTTTTTTTAAGCAATGAAAAGCTATGTAAATATTGGGAGTGGACGGCACAGGATGAGCCAGACCCGCAAATGGAATCGTCGAATCAATTGGTGCGTAATGAGACTTCTCGGTTGCTGTATGATTCATTAATTAAATGCTATCGGAATTATTCATAAAATTAGAAATGGTTCTTATAACAGAGACATTAGCAGTTCACTCTTAGAAGGGCAGCTTATTTTGAAGTGAAACTTAGGTAAATAAATTTACTTTGATATAGTAGGTATGAATTTTTTTCCACGTTTTTTATATATTTTCCAAAATACCATCTATTGCAGTTTGCGTGGGAACCTATACTCTTGTGTTCTATGTTTGGGAGCGCTTCGCTGACAACGAAAAGCATAACGCGTCATCTAGGGCCACTCCATTTGCAGATCTAAATGAAATGATCGTAGTATGCTAAGAAATGCTCTTATAGCTGATCATATTAATGTTTCTAGCAATAAAGCTGATAGTTTCTCGAGTTGTTGATCTTCTACGTTTGGTTAATGATGAGCCATGAGTGCATCTTTCTCAGAGTTGTATAACTGAAATTGTTAAAATGCTACTAGAAGTCATGAAGATTCATACTCATTCCCAAATTTAAAAAATGCACAAGCCATTTATTATTCTACTTCACACAGTAGTAACTGGAATAGTCGCCCCGATCGGGGTAAACCGTTTTGTAATCTTACTGTTTTCCGATACTGAGTAGCCGTTCTATTTTTTAACACGCCCAATTTATTAACACGATTGTTCATTTAATGGTAATATGTGAGTCTAATTAGTCCTATTCTTCAGGGAAATTCCTTTCATTGCGATGCGCGAAAACATGTAAATACAGTAGATACCCTTTATGAGTGGCAAGCAAGTAA
>JPKZ01003117.1:110584-127580 GCA_000803305.1 Toxocara canis | reverse complement strand
GCCTCATTTTCCAAACAATCAATACTTCAAACTCAGCAAAGTCAAACCTCCGTTCAGGAGATATGGGTCTGCAAGAGTCATCCCCTTCGAATTCTGTTCTCTTTTCAACATGGCCCTCCTTTAATACGGCTTCTCCATAAGATAAGCTCGCGTCAGCCTAGCTGAAGCGTAACAAATAACCATGGATTCGACGGTTCACGATTTCCGAATTCCTCCTTTCCTTTTTTCGTTAATGATACCATGGTGCACTTTTCCCAAATAAATTTACTCATGCATGTTGCACCGTACCGCTGAATTTCGTTCGAGCGTCACTTTGCAGCATAGGTATAGAAACGGTGCAAACAGTAGAAAAGTATATAACTACTTACTGCCAGAACAAGATAATGGCTAACAGAAGTGATCTTCAGGGGTTTCATTCTCCCATAGCAACATCGCCGTTCTCTCGACATTCAGCTTGGTTAGCCTGCACATCGTTTGCCGTCTTTGCCATCACGCGTTCAAATGCCTCTTTCCAACAATTCGTATTAGCGAACTGAATAATCATTTCGTATGCTTGTTCCGTTGTGATTACCTGAAGTAATGAAGAAAATGTGATGCGACTATAAAATATGGGTGAAGGTACTGTAGTGGATGTTAATGATACCATGGTGCACTTTTCCCAAATAAATTTACTCATGGATGTTGCACCGTACCGCTGAATTTCGTTCGAGCGTCACTTTGCAGCATAGGTATAGAAACGGTGCAAACAGTAGAAAAGTACATAACTACTTACTGCCAGAACAAGATAATGGCTAACAGAAGTGATCTTCAGGGGTTTCATTCTCCCATAGCAACATCGCCGTTCTCTCGACATTCAGCTTGGTTAGCCTGCACATCGTTTGCCGTCTTTGCCATCACGCGTTCAAATGCCTCTTTCCAACAATTCGTATTAGCGAACTGAATAATCATTTCGTATGCTTGTTCCGTTGTGATTACCTGAAGTAATGAAGAAAATGTGATGCGACTATAAAATATGGGTGAATGGTACTGTAGTGGATGCGGATACGGTAGTTATACTAACTGACGTAAAGAAGGCATAAAGAATTCAGGAGTTCCGATACCCTATATGACCTTCTATTGGACCAGACTGATGAAACTCTACACAGGTGGCAGTCAAATTTTTTAAGGAAAAAATGAACATAATGTTCAACAAGAAAAACGTTTTGAACGAAGGCCAAAAGCTTCTCAAGTTCTGGAATCCTGGCAGAACTAATGATTTGATCGTATTCACTTATTCCGCTCGACTATGCCCATTTTGGAGTTTTTTAAATGGAAGGTGTCGTCATTTTTGAGACAAGATGAAAACATTTTCCTTTAACTCTTACGCGTCACATAGCTGAAATGCTTCAAATCGGCTTATCGCTAAACTTTTCACTCCTTATACCTTATCGCTAAACTTCTTAATCCCTAGATTAACTCCTACTTAAATCAACTCCACACTTGTATTTCCTCTCTTTATATAAACCCTCTAATATGCAAACTTTAACTCAGAAATAACTTAGGGCACCATCGTACATATATATATATATATATATATATATATATATATATATATATATATATATATATATATATATATATACAGATACATGTATAAGTTTGAGGGCGATTTTACGCGAGCTACAGATTGTTCAAAGGAAAGAACTACACTTCTAACGCAAGCTGTAGACTAGAATTGTTGCCGATTGCATCGGTCAGAAGGCCAAATGTCTCGCGCTAGGTCCTGTGGACATATAGGCATGAAGTTGGATGTCCTCTACTGTATCACTATCTTCTTTTCTAGCATCACCATCTCGACAACAACGAGGAGGATAACTTTTGGCTAATAGGTTACTATATTAGACTAGAACCAAATAAGTGTCTTAGGGATCTTTAGAGTAAGAAAACAGACCACAGTGTCCGCATCATCGTTTTGGGAATGAGTTCCATTTGTATCAACTGAACCGTTCGATGTTGGTTGAGCGTTTGAATTATTCCGTTCAACACTCATGTCGTTACTATCGTCTTCTTGTCGCAGCACTTGCTCCATCTGAATTCAGTAGGAGGTTTAGATTACATACAACGAACATCATAATGCTGGCTTCAGTGATTGTCATGTTGAGATCGTCGGACGATCATGCAGACAGAAACACACGACATTACCTCCGTTTAACCAATATATTTGTCAAACCGCTATTTTAATGAGTGCTTTTTTGAAATCTAAGAGACGTCAACAAGCGAGTATATATGGGCACTATGGAGGTCTTTCGATAATGTTCGGCAGAAAAGATAAAATTTCAAAGTCTTTCTAAAATCTTTCTAATCGGAGTGAAGGAAAAGCGTGGATCGCATCAAACAGTCCAACCCAACAAACGAAGCGCAGTGACTGAGTGAGGGCTGGATCACCCATTCCCGGAATACACAAAATTAACTAGTGGGCGAAATGGTGAAATGGAGACTTGAATCAGCATCATGTAGAGATCTGAACAGCATATCTTGTAGGGCCGTTTGATTTGCATATTGTGTGCCGTTTTACTTAAGAATGAGGTTTGCGTGAGCTGCAAAAATAATACATGTTCAAGGGCAATGAACTCAGGAGGGATGCGCACATCCCTCTCCTCCTGCTATTATAAAGTGACAAATGGAATCGGTTAGCATGGGGTGCGATGGTGAGGTAGAATGCAGAATATTGCAAAAAAAATGCAGAAAAAAATAAAAAATAAAATGAAACAGTATTCTCTTGTTCAATTCCTCCTCTCAAACTTTTCCACTGTACCGATCCACGTGAACATACTTGGTAATTTGAACTTGTCAAACAGCAGAGTGACAAAACGGAGAACTGACCAGTGCCATATTTGTCTGGGTATGCTTTAATTTTTTGGGTCTGCCAGCATCAACAAGTTCATATCTCAGTGAAATGCGCATATTCTCATATGTAACTATCACCTTTAGCTAATTAAACAAAAGATATGGTTTATTCACCGATGGCGTGCACGGTGATCCAATCCCTACTGATCTCCAGATCACCCAATTTTTGGCCAATCTAATCCTACAGCCCCTAGCGGGGCAAAAACTGCTTATGCACTACTGCTAGAGAGCAGAAAGTTGTGCCAAGAGCTATACATTCGCTTGCGACTTAAGTGAATTTCATAACAATCTGATCAAGTTTTTCAATAAACAAGCTTAGACTCGTTCCTTTAGTATGGTGGAAAACATAGTAAATTCAAGCCCCGGATAAATATTTCAAACAAAATTAATTATTTCTCACTACTGGAAGGAAAAATCATTTGCGGTAACGAATCGATAAAATACTAAACGTACAATAAAAAAGTGAAGCGATCAATGTGAGCTAGATCGGTGAGCAGTCAAACCGTATCTAGTGTCTACAACCAAAAAGGTGCTTATCAGATAGAGCTGCTCTCTTGCTTGATGCTTGGACACAACGATTCAAGCACGTAGGTCCATAATTTCGTAAGTCGTCGAATTTTTTTGGAGTAGATAAAATGTTCGTGGTTAAGTTTTCACAGGCAAGTAAACTGTTCAATTTTCACGGGTAAGTAAATTGTTTGAGTGCAACCCTAGCACACTAGTATACCCACCATTATGAATACTTACCCAACGTATGGATGATATGTCGTATAAACCAAGAAGTTGAGGTAAGGGAAAAAGTTGTATGACGTTTACTTAAGGTTCAGCTTAACTGGGTTGCATACGAACTCATCAATATCAAAAGTAGTGTTGTGTTCATTTCGTTCGGTTTTCGATGACAATGATTGTAAGCCAAATAGGAGTCCGTTTTTGATAGAGAAATATGACAACGGTGGATAAAGCCGGTAACATAAGACAACAGCATATAAAATTCTTCTGTAATAAAAGAATTAATAAGAGGGAAAAATCGTACATGATAATTCAGGGATATTGCAGCAGTCAAATGCAGTAATCGTCACAGTTTCACATTGCAGAAATTGCAAAGTTGCAATTGCAAAATTGCATGGTTATCGCACAATTTATAAGCAAAATAATGATGTTTCAGTAGTTCGAAAACTGTGCAATATGAAGCTGGTCTATGAAGTTAACGATTTTGGCCTTCATTTCAAAAGTTCGCATGAATCTCACAACTACGACTTCACAGGACTGACACTTATGGTCTAAGTTGCATACGAACTCATCAATATCAAAAGTAGTGTTGTGTTCATTTCGTTCGGTTTTCGATGACAATGATTGTAAGCCAAATAGGAGTCCGTTTTTGATAGAGAAATATGACAACGGTGGATAAAGCCGGTAACATAAGACAACAGCATATAAAATTCTTCTGTAATAAAAGAATTAATAAGAGGGAAAAATCGTACATGATAATTCAGGGATATTGCAGCAGTCAAATGCAGTAATCGTCACAGTTTCACATTGCAGAAATTGCAAAGTTGCAATTGCAAAATTGCATGGTTATCGCACAATTTATAAGCAAAATAATGATGTTTCAGTAGTTCGAAAACTGTGCAATATGAAGCTGGTCTATGAAGGTAACGATTTTGGCCTCCATTTCCTAAAGTTCGCATGAATCTCACAACTACGACTTCACAGGACTGACACTTATGGTCTAACCTATAAATTCTGCTCAATGGATCAAAAAACTTCCAGAGGTATAAAACAATGCGATAATCTAAAACGATTTATTTCAAGAAAATCGAAATTGGTCATTTCCAACGCAAAAATCTGGCCGAACTGATTTCGCAATTCATCTAAATAACTCCTTTAGTTGTAATTATTCTATTCCATAGTATCATTTTTCCTCAGCAATGATCCGTATGATTCATTTACTGGGAACGTTTTCCTTAGGGTAGGCCATATGTGCTTGATAAACAAATTTTGAAACTGGGAAGAAAAGTCGTCGGTAAATTTACTATAAAGAAATACTGAGCATCAACGTCGAATTTCATCTTAAATTTATACAAATTCATCTTAAAATGGGAACGATAGGCGATTTGTATTACCGAACTCTTGCTCTTTCGATGTAGTCGCGATTATATAAAATTTAAAAACAAAAAAAAATTCAAAACTGACAATAGAGAAAAGAAAATGATTTTGTTGTTTTATCGACTCAAAATAACTTGCTCAGGCTAACAGTTAAAACGACAGGGGAGGTGGAGGAGGGGGGAGGGGGGAAAGCGGATCTATTTTGATATGAAGGTAAAATGTCCTATCCCCAAAGTTTGTTCGCTGATGATAGTGAAAAAGCTAGAAGGAAAATGGAAATATAACCATCAAAGAAAGACAACAGCGATATCAGTATCCATTACTAGGAGAACTGTTTTCGTCACTTATAGGAAATATTATCCGAAATTATTGGGAACGGTAATAATTTTATCACGTCTCAAGGGAATCGTAAACGCCAAGAGATGAAGCGTACGCGAAAATTTGTTTTGGCGATTTTGAAAATTTATTTAAAAAAAAAATTTAAAAAAAAATTCAATCTATCATTTTTTGGCGATCACGAATAGCAATATCGCCAAAAAATGATAGATTAAAAGCAGTGATGATAAATCAAGCAAAACGATCCTCAAATGTTTTACAGCGGATAAAAAAACTATTCCGGAAATGGTCATGATTTGAATGATTTTCGTGATGCTGATTGATTCAGGCAAGAGTTGAGCAATTAAATATTACTTAATATAGCAAATGATCTTCGCAAACGAGGCACCATTAATGACAGGTGTACTCAACGAAAAAGAAGTTTGCGGCGTTTACTTTTGGCAAAGCTTGAAACACGTCAAACAGTCCGTTTGATCACGAAACGTCAGATGGCAGTAGTGGCAGCAGAGACAGTAGTGGCGTTATTGGTGGTAGCAGCAGTAGTTTGCATTACGGGCAGTAGCAGCAGATTTGAATAATTGAGAAGCACGACGTGTTTATGTGAATATTATGTAAATTTGTTGGGGTGAGGATAAGTAGAGGACGCCGAACATACAGTACGTTGAAGTCGCGACATTCCACAGGTCTTTGGACCAAGCCTGCCCTGGTCCCTTGGTACGAACGCGAATGCCCGAGTCAGACCCGCGCTGCTCGGGCTGCTCCTGTTGAACCGCCCCGCTCCGCCTCGGTTCCTTTGTTACACCCTCCTTTTTGTCTTCATTTCCTCTACATATATTCTCACAGCTGCGAATTATTCGCTCATTTGCACTTCGAGTCAGCGAATCGCCACGACCGAATTTGCAAAAGGCAGCTGGCATCTTATTGCGGCCGAGCACAGTCAGCGACCCGCTACGATTGAATTCGCGAATCGCGACAACAGGATTAATGCATAATGAAAGGCTAATTAAAAAGATGACTGGTGAATAAACAGGTAAAACGCGTCTAGTAAGACAACGAACATACTGATGAATAAACAGATAAGATCTCCCAAACAAGACAAGATTAGGCGTCTCGCAAGATAATGAACATACTTCTCATGCGTTCAAGCTAATTAACTAACTTCTCATGCGTTCAACCTAATTTACTAAACAATAAATCAGTTAGTTCGGGTGCTGAAGTGTAGGCACTTCACTCCGGCGTTCGGCTCAAAGTGCTCGGAATTTGATTGATCAGTCTAGCAAAACGACTTTCAATTAACGATGCCTTTAGTTATAGTCATGATGCTATACAGGTACTACTCCAATGTCATATATTAAAACGTTCATCCAAGTTTCACCCATCGACATTCGCTTGTTTTATACAA
The DNA here is from genome assembly GCA_000803305.1 of Toxocara canis. Classification (NCBI taxonomy): domain Eukaryota; kingdom Metazoa; phylum Nematoda; class Chromadorea; order Rhabditida; family Toxocaridae; genus Toxocara; species Toxocara canis. Next base: position 120,850 of record JPKZ01003117.1, on the reverse strand, counting down.
CTGCGATTCGTAAAGAACACTTCACGAAGCGCAGACATCACCAAACTGGGCTGAATGGAGTGCACAATAACCAGGTTTTTAGGTGCGGCTCGGCTATCCCCAGAAATCTAACAGGTGACGCTACCAAGAGCCAATCGGGGAACCGGGTAAAAGGGACAGGCTTTCAAATATCTCACCCTTCCCTCCACACTGTCCTACCCTATTGAACTGGCATTCTCCAGTGCATCAACAGTTCCGGACTACAAAGTACCTATATCAACGCTCAAGCATACTCAACAAGCTCCCGGCGTTAAAATTGCTAGCTGATAAAGGAGCTCCCGATGTAATATTTATTGCGGAAGCCTAGCTAACTGATTTATTCCCCCACTCCTTAACTCCCGTGCAATCCGCCTTCAAAGTTTTCAGACGCGATCGCGTCCTAACACAAAAGAATGGAAGTGATGGTGTAGCAATTCTTTTACGTTTTGTTTGGTCTGAACAATGTGCTGTCTGAAAGCATCCCCTTTGAGTACGAGTAGCTTCATGTTGAATTTGCTTGCGAAGAAGTAATCTGGTTAATCGTTACTTGTCGTCTTTTCCACAGTAAATCCAGCGAAATGGAAGAATTACCAAGCCCATAGTTGAGTCGGATCAACATGCCACGTACAATTTTTAGGGATTTTAACGCATGTTCGAATAAGAACAGCGTTATACACCTCTCAGGCTCACTTAAGACATTTATTCGCCAGTGAAGTTTACTCTAACTGGTTAGCGGAGCGACTCGTCAAGATAACATTCGCGACCTTCTCCTCACAAGTGATTTGACGCTTGTAAACGAAGCACTTACATGTAAAAACTTCTACATAAATGACGATGCAAGCGTACATGTTGAAGTAACGGTTTAACCGCTAGTTCTTCGCTCCTCAGTTACTGAAATTTTCAGAGATTTGACTGGGTTACGTTAATGCTGTGCTCTCAAGAATCCACTGGAACACATATTTTTCTGAATATCCAGATACTGAGATATTGTATGGACGTTTCATCGAGTTGCTCAATCTTATAGTTGATGTTTGCGCCTCATTAGCAAAAGTGAAAACAACCACCTGTCCCTACCTAAATACTTATAGCAAATATCAGTCAAAAAAGATTTTTTGCGGCTCGATCGCAATAGACTTGATGGGCAAGTGGCCTTTTCAAAGAGTGTTAGAGATTTTCATCAAACTTATCACCAGTTTGCAAAAAAAAATCAAGAGAACTATTTTATATGCTCTGGAAATGATAAGTCATTTTGTAGGTATGTCAACAGGAAATTAAATATCACGCAAGATATGGGAGTTTTAAGAGATACGAATTCATGCCTTGTGATAGACGATTCTGTCAAGTGTGATATGTTCGCAGACCTATTCTGTCAAACCATGAAGAAAGACGATGATTTTCCGCTAGAATTCTCAATCAGAACAAAACAGTGACCGTCAGCCTTGAATGTGAGTGTATAATCTGTGAGAAAGGCCATTGATAAGTTGAGCAGCAAAATTTCACTTATTCCCGATTGAATACGCTCTTATTCCATAAAAAGCACCGCTACGTTATCGTAGTGCTACTGAGGTTATTTTTTAAAGGAAGTACCTCCTGCTGCTCATTCCACTCCTTCTGGAACATCGACGTAATTACCCCTTTGCTCAACCACACCGCTTCAACTTGCGTTCAGAATTACCCTCCAACTGACCTGATATCCTCGAATGGAGACTATTGTCAAGGTCAATTTGCTTGAGGACCTCTTGAAAACAATCTAATTAACCTAGGCCAGTATGGCTTCTAGCCACGTTGATCAACTATTTCCCAATCAGTAATCTCAATGTGCGACTGGATTACTGCACTCGACCAGAAAATTCAAATCGATTTGCATGTATTGACCATCCTAAGCCTTCGACATCGTTCGCCATGGTGAGCTTCTGCACAATCTAGAAGCTTGTGGTGTTCGTGGATCACTGTTAAAGTGGCTAGGAAGCATAATGGTCAATCTTCGTCCCACCGTAAAGCAGGGCGATTCCTTCTCTGTTGCTATTGTTGCTAACTGTTGCTATCAAATCAGAGGTGTTCCTCAAAGAAGTATGCTTGGCGCATTGTTGTTCATATTATACATAAACGATGTGTCCAATAGCTCGTTTAGCGCCTGCAAACTGCTCGCAGACGATCTAAAAATATATCGCCCTCTGCGAAACCCCACTATCGATTTTCACATTTAACATAGTGATCTTAATGCCTTCAGCGCTTGGTCTAAATTACGTTTTGTTTGGTCTGAACAATGTGCTGTCTGAAAGCATCCCCTTTGAGTACGAGTAGCTTCATGTTGAATTTGCTTGCGAAGAAGTAATCTGGTTAATCGTTACTTGTCGTCTTTTCCACAGTAAATCCAGCGAAATGGAAGAATTACCAAGCCCATAGTTGAGTCGGATCAACATGCCACGTACAATTTTTAGGGATTTTAACGCATGTTCGAATAAGAACGGCGTTATACACCTCTCAGGCTCACTTAAGACATTTATTCGCCAGTGAAGTTTACTCTAACTGGTTAGCGGAGCGACTCGTCAAGATAACATTCGCGACCTTCTCCTCACAAGTGATTTGACGCTTGTAAACGAAGCACTTACATGTAAAAACTTCTACATAAATGACGATGCAAGCGTACATGTTGAAGTAACGGTTTAACCGCTAGTTCTTCGCTCCTCAGTTACTGAAATTTTCAGAGATTTGACTGGGTTACGTTAATGCTGTGCTCTCAAGAATCCACTGGAACACATATTTTTCTGAATATCCAGATACTGAGATATTGTATGGACGTTTCATCGAGTTGCTCAATCTTATAGTTGATGTTTGCGCCTCATTAGCAAAAGTGAAAACAACCACCTGTCCCTACCTAAATACTTATAGCAAATATCAGTCAAAAAAGATTTTTTGCGGCTCGATCGCAATAGACTTGATGGGCAAGTGGCCTTTTCAAAGAGTGTTAGAGATTTTCATCAAACTTATCACCAGTTTGCAAAAAAAAAATCAAGAGAACTATTTTATATGCTCTGGAAATGATAAGTCATTTTGTAGGTATGTCAACAGGAAATTAAATATCACGCAAGATATGGGAGTTTTAAGAGATACGAATTCATGCCTTGTGATAGACGATTCTGTCAAGTGTGATATGTTCGCAGACCTATTCTGTCAAACCATGAAGAAAGACGATGATTTTCCGCTAGAATTCTCAATCAGAACAAAACAGTGACCGTCAGCCTTGAATGTGAGTGTATAATCTGTGAGAAAGGCCATTGATAAGTTGAGCAGCAAAATTTCACTTATTCCCGATTGAATACGCTCTTATTCCATAAAAAGCACCGCTACGTTATCGTAGTGCTACTGAGGTTATTTTTTAAAGGAAGTACCTCCTGCTGCTCATTCCACTCCTTCTGGAACATCGACGTAATTACCCCTTTGCTCAACCACACCGCTTCAACTTGCGTTCAGAATTACCCTCCAACTGACCTGATATCCTCGAATGGAGACTATTGTCAAGGTCAATTTGCTTGAGGACCTCTTGAAAACAATCTAATTAACCTAGGCCAGTATGGCTTCTAGCCACGTTGATCAACTATTTCCCAATCGGTAATCTCAATGTGCGACTGGATTACTGCACTCGACCAGAAAATTCAAATCGATTTGCATGTATTGACCATCCTAAGCCTTCGACATCGTTCGCCATGGTGAGCTTCTGCACAATCTAGAAGCTTGTGGTGTTCGTGGATCACTGTTAAAGTGGCTAGGAAGCATAATGGTCAATCTTCGTCCCACCGTAAAGCAGGGCGATTCCTTCTCTGTTGCTATTGTTGCTAACTGTTGCTATCAAATCAGAGGTGTTCCTCAAAGAAGTATGCTTGGCGCATTGTTGTTCATATTATACATAAACGATGTGTCCAATAGCTCGTTTAGCGCCTGCAAACTGCTCGCAGACGATCTAAAAATATATCGCCCTCTGCGAAACCCCACTATCGATTTTCACATTTAACATAGTGATCTTAATGCCTTCAGCGCTTGGTCTAAATCATAGCAGCTTGACATTTCGTACAAGGAAGGCTCGGTTCTCCATGTTAATTTTGAGTGCGTCCTGCGATTGGGCAACAAAGTTCTACCATCTGCGGACAATGGGATCCGCGATCTTAGAGTCAAGATTTGTCCAAATTTGCACTGGAATCTGCGCTGCACTGAAGTAGCTGCGAAAGCGCTAAAGGTAGATAAATCTACCCAACGTGCATTGCAACACAGATATATTGAACACTAACCTTTGGAAATTTGGGCAGTAGTTCATAGAGTACAGACCTCGACCGTTAAGCGAGAGACACGGGTTCGACTTCCGGACTCTACGTTATACTTTGCACTGTCAGAGGTCGAACCCAGCACCAATAGCGACCCGAGCCGCACCTAAAAATATGTAGCTCTCAACGCAGGAATTCTAACCGTATTGTTTGCACATTGCGCGGTAGCAAGCTGCAGCAGCAGTAATGGAAAAAATTCAAAAATTAGCCACCAAAAGCAGCGCTTTAGCGCTAGTACGTAAAAGTTTTTGATGCAACGTAGCGGTTTGAGTTTTAATGGTTTTGGATGGTGAATTTTCTGTTTACAACGGCTGGGTGGTCCATATGTGGCCATCTTTCAGACACATGGTTCTGAAATATGATTCCTGGAATTCCACTTTGAACCAGTTTTTGAATTTTTTGCAGTTAAGTCAAATCGTTCGCTGACAATAGACCTTCGACTAGCATACTAGAATAGAGTTGTTGAAGAGCGTTTGAACGAAGTAGTCGTCTTTGGCAGCAGCTACTCGTCGCCACTGTTGTCGTCAGGCGTCGGTGGCAACGATGTGGATTAACCGTTGCAGTTGAAGTCAATTGGAGACAGCGTAACGTCTGTGTTATTTCAAATTGACAAATGTGGCGGCATAGCATCACTAATCGAAAGAAGTGCTCATTCCATTTGTGCATCTGAGTGTCTCAATGGCCTCAACTAGTTCATTCATGGCGTGGTGTTTTGAATCATTTTCAGATTAAAATGGCTTCTGCGTTAAGCGAATGCATGCTATCATCAGATGAGGAAGAGGAAGATCCGGACGTCGACGGTGAAGGTGGAAGTTGTGGCGGAGTTAACAACGAGGGAAGTTCTGATGGTGGCGAAAACAGTGATGAAGGCGGCATCTCAGATGGCACCAGTTCTAAAGTAAGATTTTCTTGCCCTAATTTCACTTGTGACTTTTTTTTTAAAGAAGAGAAAGTAAGGCCATAAGCAATTAAGCCATTGAGATATCTTGGTGTTGTCGCCGAGATTTTTTGAAAGGACTGATAAGAGAGGTAAGATCCCTCATCTGGTCGATTAGAATATAATGCTGTGGAAACTAATCAAAATTCCTACGGTCGACGGACGTTGACGTGCTTATAACTTGACTGTGATGGTGCCGTGAAACGAGGGCTGAAATGAAGTAGGGCATAATCGCTGTTATACGACAGAGGGTGTCGCTACCTCACGCTCTTCGCATTATTTACATTGCTGCACTCTTTGAGAAGTGTGTCGTTGCCTAGCTCAATCTTCCTACGTTCTCATGTCCCTACTGAGTCCTGCTCGATCGCTTCTACTTCTCCGAAGGCGAAAAGAAAATCTACCACAATTGGATGGGTACGTTTACCACATACTCTTCCAACTGTGGTAGATTTTCTTTTCGCTTTCTGTTAGGCCGTGATCGTTGTTTCGCCGGATAACTAATTGTAGATAATCATAGAACCAAAGCGGAGTACGTTGCAGGAGCAAGAAGAAAATGCAGGCAGTAGTTCCGATGACAGCTCTGAATCTGAGGCGGAGGGCGCTGAGCTAAACATCGATATATCCGGCTCGAAAATGACACCTGTAACTGTTTTATCTTTGGTCGTTGATGCTTTCGTAGTAAGAAATTGAGAACAATGTATTCGTTATTGCCTATAAAACCGATCATCAAGGAAAACATTAAATCAATGGTAGCAGTGGTGATTTCAAAGGGAAAACACATCATTTGGCCGAGCAGCAAGGGTTGATGTGGCGTACATGAATGCATAAAAGCGCAGAAAAAATTAGCGCAAGATTTGTGTTACGGAGAAGCTAGAATGCATGCAGATTAGGTGTTAATTATCTCCTTGTTTCTCCGAAGGCGAAAAGAAAATCTACCACAATTGGATGGGTACGTTTACCACATACTCTTCCAACTGTGGTAGATTTTCTTTTCGCTTTCTGTTAGGCCGTGATCGTTGTTTCTCCGAAGGCGAAAAGAAAATCTACCACAATTGGATGGGTACGTTTACCACATACTCTTCCAACTGTGGTAGATTTTCTTTTCGCTTTCTGTTAGGCCGTGATCGTTGTTTCTCCGAAGGCGAAAAGAAAATCTACCACAATTGGATGGGTACGTTTACCACATACTCTTCCAACTGTGGTAGATTTTCTTTTCGCTTTCTGTTAGGCCGTGATCGTTGTTTCTCCGAAGGCGAAAAGAAAATCTACCACAATTGGATGGGTACGTTTACCACATACTCTTCCAACTGTGGTAGATTTTCTTTTCGCTTTCTGTTAGGCCGTGATCGTTGTTTCTCCGAAGGCGAAAAGAAAATCTACCACAATTGGATGGGTACGTTTACCACATACTCTTCCAACTGTGGTAGATTTTCTTTTCGCTTTCTGTTAGGCCGTGATCGTTGTTTCTCCGAAGGCGAAAAGAAAATCTACCACAATTGGATGGGTACGTTTACCACATACTCTTCCAACTGTGGTAGATTTTCTTTTCGCTTTCTGTTAGGCCGTGATCGTTGTTTCTCCGAAGGCGAAAAGAAAATCTACCACAATTGGATGGGTACGTTTACCACATACTCTTCCAACTGTGGTAGATTTTCTTTTCGCTTTCTGTTAGGCCGTGATCGTTGTTTCTCCGAAGGCGAAAAGAAAATCTACCACAATTGGATGGGTACGTTTACCACATACTCTTCCAACTGTGGTAGATTTTCTTTTCGCTTTCTGTTAGGCCGTGATCGTTGTTTCTCCGAAGGCGAAAAGAAAATCTACCACAATTGGATGGGTACGTTTACCACATACTCTTCCAACTGTGGTAGATTTTCTTTTCGCTTTCTGTTAGGCCGTGATCGTTGTTTCTCCGAAGGCGAAAAGAAAATCTACCACAATTGGATGGGTACGTTTACCACATACTCTTCCAACTGTGGTAGATTTTCTTTTCGCTTTCTGTTAGGCCGTGATCGTTGTTTCTCCGAAGGCGAAAAGAAAATCTACCACAATTGGATGGGTACGTTTACCACATACTCTTCCAACTGTGGTAGATTTTCTTTTCGCTTTCTGTTAGGCCGTGATCGTTGTTTCTCCGAAGGCGAAAAGAAAATCTACCACAATTGGATGGGTACGTTTACCACATACTCTTCCAACTGTGGTAGATTTTCTTTTCGCTTTCTGTTAGGCCGTGATCGTTGTTTCTCCGAAGGCGAAAAGAAAATCTACCACAATTGGATGGGTACGTTTACCACATACTCTTCCAACTGTGGTAGATTTTCTTTTCGCTTTCTGTTAGGCCGTGATCGTTGTTTCTCCGAAGGCGAAAAGAAAATCTACCACAATTGGATGGGTACGTTTACCACATACTCTTCCAACTGTGGTAGATTTTCTTTTCGCTTTCTGTTAGGCCGTGATCGTTGTTTCTCCGAAGGCGAAAAGAAAATCTACCACAATTGGATGGGTACGTTTACCACATACTCTTCCAACTGTGGTAGATTTTCTTTTCGCTTTCTGTTAGGCCGTGATCGTTGTTTCTCCGAAGGCGAAAAGAAAATCTACCACAATTGGATGGGTACGTTTACCACATACTCTTCCAACTGTGGTAGATTTTCTTTTCGCTTTCTGTTAGGCCGTGATCGTTGTTTCTCCGAAGGCGAAAAGAAAATCTACCACAATTGGATGGGTACGTTTACCACATACTCTTCCAACTGTGGTAGATTTTCTTTTCGCTTTCTGTTAGGCCGTGATCGTTGTTTCTCCGAAGGCGAAAAGAAAATCTACCACAATTGGATGGGTACGTTTACCACATACTCTTCCAACTGTGGTAGATTTTCTTTTCGCTTTCTGTTAGGCCGTGATCGTTGTTTCTCCGAAGGCGAAAAGAAAATCTACCACAATTGGATGGGTACGTTTACCACATACTCTTCCAACTGTGGTAGATTTTCTTTTCGCTTTCTGTTAGGCCGTGATCGTTGTTTCTCCGAAGGCGAAAAGAAAATCTACCACAATTGGATGGGTACGTTTACCACATACTCTTCCAACTGTGGTAGATTTTCTTTTCGCTTTCTGTTAGGCCGTGATCGTTGTTTCTCCGAAGGCGAAAAGAAAATCTACCACAATTGGATGGGTACGTTTACCACATACTCTTCCAACTGTGGTAGATTTTCTTTTCGCTTTCTGTTAGGCCGTGATCGTTGTTTCTCCGAAGGCGAAAAGAAAATCTACCACAATTGGATGGGTACGTTTACCACATACTCTTCCAACTGTGGTAGATTTTCTTTTCGCTTTCTGTTAGGCCGTGATCGTTGTTTCTCCGAAGGCGAAAAGAAAATCTACCACAATTGGATGGGTACGTTTACCACATACTCTTCCAACTGTGGTAGATTTTCTTTTCGCTTTCTGTTAGGCCGTGATCGTTGTTTCTCCGAAGGCGAAAAGAAAATCTACCACAATTGGATGGGTACGTTTACCACATACTCTTCCAACTGTGGTAGATTTTCTTTTCGCTTTCTGTTAGGCCGTGATCGTTGTTTCTCCGAAGGCGAAAAGAAAATCTACCACAATTGGATGGGTACGTTTACCACATACTCTTCCAACTGTGGTAGATTTTCTTTTCGCTTTCTGTTAGGCCGTGATCGTTGTTTCTCCGAAGGCGAAAAGAAAATCTACCACAATTGGATGGGTACGTTTACCACATACTCTTCCAACTGTGGTAGATTTTCTTTTCGCTTTCTGTTAGGCCGTGATCGTTGTTTCTCCGAAGGCGAAAAGAAAATCTACCACAATTGGATGGGTACGTTTACCACATACTCTTCCAACTGTGGTAGATTTTCTTTTCGCTTTCTGTTAGGCCGTGATCGTTGTTTCTCCGAAGGCGAAAAGAAAATCTACCACAATTGGATGGGTACGTTTACCACATACTCTTCCAACTGTGGTAGATTTTCTTTTCGCTTTCTGTTAGGCCGTGATCGTTGTTTCTCCGAAGGCGAAAAGAAAATCTACCACAATTGGATGGGTACGTTTACCACATACTCTTCCAACTGTGGTAGATTTTCTTTTCGCTTTCTGTTAGGCCGTGATCGTTGTTTCTCCGAAGGCGAAAAGAAAATCTACCACAATTGGATGGGTACGTTTACCACATACTCTTCCAACTGTGGTAGATTTTCTTTTCGCTTTCTGTTAGGCCGTGATCGTTGTTTCTCCGAAGGCGAAAAGAAAATCTACCACAATTGGATGGGTACGTTTACCACATACTCTTCCAACTGTGGTAGATTTTCTTTTCGCTTTCTGTTAGGCCGTGATCGTTGTTTCTCCGAAGGCGAAAAGAAAATCTACCACAATTGGATGGGTACGTTTACCACATACTCTTCCAACTGTGGTAGATTTTCTTTTCGCTTTCTGTTAGGCCGTGATCGTTGTTTCTCCGAAGGCGAAAAGAAAATCTACCACAATTGGATGGGTACGTTTACCACATACTCTTCCAACTGTGGTAGATTTTCTTTTCGCTTTCTGTTAGGCCGTGATCGTTGTTTCGCCGGATAACTAATTGTAGATTAGAACAGAACCAAAGCGGAGTACGTTGCAGGAGCAAGAAGAAAATGCAGGCAGTAGTTCCGATGACAGCTCTGAATCTGAGGCGGGCTGAGCTAAGCTAAACATCGATATATCCGGCTCGAAAATGACACCTGTAACTGTTTTATCTTTGGTCGTTGATGCTTTCGTAGTAAGAAATTGAGAACAATGTATTCGTTATTGCCTATAAAACCGATCATCAAGGAAAACATTAAATCAATGGTAGCAGTGGTGATTTCAAAGGGAAAACACATCATTTGGCCGAGCAGCAAGGGTTGATGTGGCGTACATGAATGCATAAAAGCGCAGAAAAAATTAGCGCAAGATTTGTGTTACGGAGAAGCTAGAATGCATGCAGATTAGGTGTTAATTATCTCC
>JPKZ01003117.1:93231-105179 GCA_000803305.1 Toxocara canis | reverse complement strand
TCCCTTTGAGGCGAAATATTTCTGCTATATTACAGCTAGTACAAAAGAAAGTGAGACTGCAAACAAATTATTTTAATGTCGTTATAAATCTCTTTTATTTTTATAAACTTCTTTGAATCATTATTTCATGCCACTGTTAAACAGCTGAAATTTTTTTCAGAACTTTTTCAAAGAGTGTCTTTTGCAGTTAAAGACGATATTTTTCGCTCTGCCGAAGAAGCGGCAGACGTTGTTGTTCAGTGCGACAATAACTTCAGCTTTGAATCATTTGCACGAGGTTTTTTTTCTTCATCTTTAAACTTCATAAGCTCAGAGAAAGTTCCGGACTCTGCATGTTTTAGGCTGTTCTGAAGGTGGGATTTGTAGTTGAGAAGAACGCTTCATTCGGGCTAATTTGTAGAAAATTCTGTTATAAGAAGGAAGAGATGTTTGAAAGGAGAGCGATTGGGGGATTTCGGCCCGACTTTCGTTAACGGAAGAAAGTTGGTTGGGTGATAGTGTTACAAAGTTGCTAAAAATGGTATTTCTCAAATCGTGCGCCATCAGCATTATTCATTCCACTAAACAGCACTGAACAAGTTACTTCAAATGAAGTAATTGCCCGTAGTTTGAGAAGCACTGCTTTATTATGAAGAATGGGAAAACACGGGCTGTTATGCTTCGAATTCATAATAATATGCGCATTGAAAAGTGAGCTTTAAATGTTGGCTGAGCTTTAAATGTTGACGTTTTAGATGAGGGGATCATAAATATAGTATAAAAAGCTTAAACTTGCTTACCAAAACCGAGATTGAGATGAATGTAATTGAGGTGGCGGTAAAAAAGCCTTACTTCTATGAGGACAAAAGCGATGTGGCAACAGTGGAACAACTTGATCAGAAATATGTTCTCTGCCCTCATGCGGTCAAAGATGCGTATCTTGTTTATGTTGTGAAGAATTTTTATCAAAATCGCCCCAGCAGTTCGATATTGATTTTCTCGCATACGTGTCGTGAATGTCAGGCCCTGGCGATAATGTTCAATGGATTAGGGTTCCAGGTAATTAATTATTCGATTCTACTGAATTTGCTGGGTTCGTTTAACAAATATATGGTACTTATGGTCTTGCCATCAGCAGTTTCTGTGGCTAAGTTGCGACATGAATTTTTTCATATATATTGGCCAATGTGTTCAGCGAATTTTATTAGACTGAATAAGGACAGCTAATAATAGACTGTTATGCGGCAGCAAAATATTCGCAGCAACGGTGAAGCAAAGCAGAGGCCAATCCTCACATTTTGACGGGACAGTACAAACTGTCCAAGTAAGCACGTATCATCATCTTGGCCCATGCCAAAACCAAGGCAAGAGCACAAAGCAACGTGAGTCCAAAGCACAGATGGTGCGAAGCCATATCAGAACAGCTAATCTCTGCTAACATACGCTAACATACGCTTAAGCATGTTGTCGATTCAGCTTCAGCTTGCCAGCCGACTGTGCGATGTGTTTAGGAAAAAACAAGCAGTTTTTGCAACAAATTTGCAGTTGCATTGGTTTTGCGACTGCTTTTTTTTCTCATTTCCGCTTCTCTGCTTCCTCTTGCTTCACTTTTTTTTCGGCTTTTCTTGAGCGATTTTGGCCTCCCTGAAATCAGACTGCAACTTGTGGGTATCCATCCATAGTTGAGTGTAATGGGAGGAGGGAGAGGGAAGAGTTCTTGTATGGTTAGCGTGCTTGTTTGATCATTTTTTTCCACCCCTGTTACTTCCCTCCCCAATGAGTGCATAAACTACGATCTTTCAAGAGGTTATAGCCATGTTTGGACTAACCTTTCCAAATTTGCACTATTGTTTGTGGTTATTTGTGGTTATTAAGCGTTGTTCACGCGCTCATAGCAGCCGAAAATGGCAACTGAAATGCAGACAGTCGCAGAAATTAGTTGCAACTAGCGGGGCGTTCCGCAGTAACAGAAAGAAGCGGTCGTCTAAGTAAAAGCTGTTAAAATACATCTTTGATTAGCGAAAATGGCGTGACAACATTTGCAAGTTTAGGTTGGTTCACTCCATTCGCAGATCAGTCAGCATGAAAGGTTATCGTCATTAACGCGGTTTCGCTCCGGAAGGATCCGAATCTTGATATGCACTGATGTGGCTGCGAGAGGTCTAGATATACCACATGTGAGTTTTCCAAAATTTTTATATCTGTTCAGATAGAATTTTGAGTTTATATTACCGGCCGGTTTGACATTTTTATAAGATATTCAAGCTTATCATGCCCGCTGTTGAACACTTATAGTAATTGTAGCCACCGCTGCGTTCTCGATTGTCTACAGAAGATGAAATTTCATGAATATTTCACTTGCAGGTACCACCCATTGTATGCCGTTAGCATTCTCTCGTTAAATAGGCAAGTTTCGAGCTAAGTCAATCCAAAACTAACTGGGTGGGAGATAGATGCAAGATTGCTTCACCTCGCCTTCCCCGTCACCCATTTTTCTGTGCCTTTAGAAGTAGAACCTTGTTAAGCGTTTCACTCACCTTATTACTTTTTTTGACAAAGAATGTATATTCGATGGTGAGATCTTCGGAGAAGAGTTGCATTCTTAAAGACAACTTTCATAGATGGAGAAGGGGACAAGTTTTGAAATCTGTGAGGGAGACATTCTGGAAGGGAGGAAGATAACGCAGATGGGATTTCCTTTGAGGTTTTATTAATGAATTGTGAAACTTCAGGTGGACTTAGTGGTGAACCATAATGTACCACGTAGCCCAAAGACGTACGTGCATCGAGTTGGTCGTTCAGCTCGAGCAGGTCGTTTCGGCGGTGCGATCACGTTCGTGACTCAATACGATATAACGCTGCTACAAGAAGTGGAGAAGTTGATCGGCAAGAAACTCGACAAGCTCAACGTTTCGGATAAAAAGGTTGGATTCGAAAACCAAACATAAAAACATGAGGCATGTCTGTGGTGCAACCTTCGAGCAAAGATACTTTGAAAGACAGGACCAGGTAGATTAGTTTCGGAACCTTTGTAAAATTCCGCAGAAATCGTTGCCAAAACTCTTGGTTTTATTGGTCAGGAGATCATTTTTCCAAGGTCATCTGGTTTGCGTCAACGTTTAAGATCATATTACACATATTTCCTCAATACTTTTTAACTGAAACTCAGCCAGCCGATGAGGTCTCGTAATCACTGAGTCTTCTCAGATGCAATTTCAAGGATATGAAATATTGCGCGTCACGATTGAAGCCGGGCAGAATATTCTAACTTCCCTTTTTGTAGGGTTCCTGTATCCTTTCGCTTTACAGTTTATTGCAAACTTTTGGCTCGCGAATTGTGGTACGGTTATTCATTGCGTTGCGCCTTGCAAAATATGATTCGGTTATCCGCCGTTGTTTTGTTAGTTGATGCTAACAAAATGTGATTGAAGGTAACACAGTATGTGACGCAAGTGCTAGTAACGAAACGTGAGGCTGAAATCAAGCTGGAGCAGCAAAATTTCGGCGAAAGGAAGGAAATAAATAGGCGTAAAGCGATGTTGCTTGAAGGACTGGACCCTGATGAGGTGGAGGCGAAATTAAAAGAGCAGCGTGAAAGAAGGTAAGTTTCAAGTGAAAATAATTTTCATTTTGTGGGTTTGTGTGAACGAGTGAAGAAGTACGTTTGAACACAGGTTTGAAAGTGTTCTGAGCAGAAACATTGTTCATTAGTCATTATCGTGTTATCGATATAAAGCTTCAGGAGGCCGTGTTCTTCATAACCTTCTAGGTGGGCGAATATCAGAAGGATCTTTTTTTTTCAATATAAACGTTCACTTTATTTTTGAAAAGAGGGGCTTCGTTCGACGGGGCTGCTACTTTTGGAGGAGGTTTGTCAAGGGTGGGTGGGTGGTGGAGAGGGGGGGAGGGAAGAAGGAAGTCGTTAAAGGAGATATTTTATCGGTAAGAATGAGACTTAGTTGAAAGTAATACGACAGGGAAACGACATTACACTTACGTATGTAGGGGATCGCATAAGTCTGATACGTTCGGCTGTATATTCCTTTCTGACGAGAACTTACATCTTTGTTTTTCTAGAGAAGGAGAAGAATAGTCTGCATTCAGATGAGTTAAGATATGTAACAAAACGGTACCGACATAAATGCCGCTGTACCGGCACTCGTTCGGATGAATTGCAAATATGTATATGAGGGAGTCGAAAGCAGTGAGCAGGGAATGGTAAGAAAATGAGTTAGTTGTACATGTGCGCGTAGAAGAAACATGCGTTCAGCAGAAGCAAGTAAGAAAATCATACAACTAGGAGAAGTGATTTAACAAATTAAATAAGTAATTTTTGCGAGGTCAAATGACTCGAGGCGGTTCATGAATACGAAAAGGTTCTGCGGAGAAATTGGTTCCAAATAAGGACAGCTGTGAACTGGAAGTTGTAAAGGACAGTATTCACCGATCAGGTTTTGCGCGCTAATTGATAACAGTGGTGTCGACGTTCACGCTGATTAAGAAGCGTGAATAGACTTTGCAGGCGTATATCAGAGAAACCTGTGATTATCATGAAACAGAGGGTATGTCAAATTTAAGATGGCCATGCTCCAAAATCCCGAGACCGAATATTTTCAACCAAGCCGTATAATCAGGTGTATATGGCCCCACGAACAATTTATGAAATGCCACGCGAGTGCAGTATTCCTGCACTTCTTGAACTGTTTTTATATGATTCATAAGGTACGGTGACCACGCTTGCATATACTATTCTACTATGCGACTGCAGTACACAATATATGCTTTACGGTAATGTTCAATACGTCTGTGTTGCAATGCACGTAGGATACAGTTACGAACCTTTAGCGATTTCGCAGCTACTTCATTGCAGTGCAAATTTGGACAAATCTTGACTCCAAGATCGCGGATTCCATCATCAGCAGAAGGCAAAACTTCTCTGTCCAATCGCAGGAAGAAGCACTCACAGGGATATTAGCATGGAGAACCTGCCGTTTCTTGTACGAAATATCAAGTTGCCATGATTTAGAGCAAGCGCTGAAGGCATTCAGATCACTTTGCAAAATGTGGAAATAGATAGCGGGGTTTTGCAGAGGGCGATATATTTTTAGATCGTCTGCGAGCAGTTTGCAAGTGTTAGATGAATTATCAGACACGTTTTATATACAAAATGAACAACAATGGGCCAAGCACACCGCTAAGGAACACTGCTGATTTGATGGCAATCGATGGAGAAGGAGTCCCATATCTTTACGATGAAGCGCCGATTCACCACAAAGCTTCATAGCCACTTTATCAGGGAACCACGACACCGTAACTCTTAATTTCAGGAAGGCAAAAAGCAGACGGCGACAAGATGCATTGCAACGAAGTTATGAGAAGCAGCAGAGTAAACCAGAACCGCCTTCGAAGAAGAGCAAAAAAAAGTAATTATTAAGTTTTTTATATCTCTTTTGTTGGAATCATCTGTGTTTGTATGTGAAAGAGGCATCATCTATTTGAACGGCTTATTTTTTGTTCTAAAGAGAAAGACGGAGGGCTTCGCATTTTTTCTATGGCGAAGAATCGTTAAATTGAGGATTTGAGAAAATAGATGAATTCATATGTCATTCAGCGGGCTTTATAATATCTTTTAGTTTCAGATTCTGTATGCTTCCACATTCATCTTTGTGATAGCCGGATACAGAGGGATAAATATTGAACATTTCTGATTACGCTCATTTGCGTTTCAGAGAGTTGTCTTTGCGAATTTTGCAGTATCATTGTATTTAACGGAGGCGCCACATGATATGCGACTGTAATTTTAGCTGAAATTGCCTCGAAGCCAAGAGGGGCGCATAGGTGAGGTGGAATCCAGACATTTTTTCTATGAATTTCAGAAAAGCTTCAAAGAAACAAAATGGTTTGTTTGAGGTTCTTTTGTTAAAGTTTAGAAAACGTAAATTTGTCTGAGCAGATTTTGTAGGATTGCTTTCCTTGGAGCTGTCTTCGTGATTTGTTTATTTTTTATTGTTTGGATTGTTAAACAGTAATGAAATTATCGTTGTTGTAATTATCACTTTGTTGAAGTCGTTGCTAAAACCTTACATAAGGATATCATTTTGCCATAAATGATGTTTAAATTTTTCTTTCATATTGCATTTCATCTTCATCAGTACTCCTCAATACTTAAAGCCCTAAAGTGACACACTGTCGAAGTTAGATGTTGAACGATGATTGATAAGGTGAAAGTGCAAAACAGCAAAGTAGTGGCAGGCACTAGCCAACAATAGTGGGCAATAACAGTTTATGCTTACTGCTTACAGTGGCGGCAGGCTATTGTGACAGTTTTGTTTTGCTGGTACTGTTGACAACGCTAAAGAACCGAGAAAATGATGTTGAAGAAAACAAACTGTTCGAAAACCCCACCCTCCTCCTCGCCCCACCCACCCCTTTCCCCATCCATCCGCAGCCTCAGTTGTGAAAGAGGTCAAGTTGATATAGTGCAACATCGTGGTCATCAACTGAAATGCTCTTCATTTTAGTCATAAGGAAAATGTACTTCTTTTCAAGTTGAATAGAATCGTTTAGTTAGTCGATAGGCAAGAATTATCTTTACGAAGGCACAAAGATAGCACAGAGGAGATTATCTGCTTCACAGTATGCACATCATTTAATCATAATGATCGTCCTTTTAGGTGTACACTTTTTTCCGTTGCTTCGCAACGCATTGTCACTCAGCTCAAAGGAAACAATGGGATGAGGGAAACAGTCGCTCAGTATCTCATCGTTTTCTGTCCGTAATTTGTCCGGAATGTTTCATAGGTGTACATTTCGCTTCTTGTCCGGTCATGAGCTGTTTTTATCAGCACATTATTCAAGTTTTCACTAGGTTGGCCATTTTCGATCTTCTTGGCCATTACTTTAAATTCCATATTGCTCAGTGTCGAAATATCTCCTCAGCTATATTGGGCTTTATGTTGCCCAATTTGCTCGGATTGTTTGAGGTTATGAATGTCTCTGACTATGTGGTTTTCGACTCTTTGCAGTCCTTTAAGGCTTTCTTTTTTTTATGCTATCGCGGTGACGGGCACGAGTAACCTCACCTGCCACCTACTTAAAAAATGTTACTTTTATGACGCCCTTCTACGCCGTCACTCCGATACGTCAAACAGTTTTTGGTACCAACGGCACTGAACTTCGAAAGAACCGACTTGCAGTCGTAATTCCGATTACATCTGAACGAAAGTTAGATTAACCTTCGCATTGACCTCGTAGAGCGTAAAAGGCTATCTTCCAGCGCGCGCCATTTTTCATGTCATTTTTCTGTGACTCTGGTGGCGAGCGATTCATTGTTGGTTGTTGAAGAGGTCTTGGGCGGTTGCATCGGGTTGGTGGTCTTGTTTGGTTGGGTGTGATATGGGTTATGACTCAACTTACGAGGCAGTGTTGTGCGCATGCACGGAATTGTCTTGTGCGGATGGAACTGACCTTTGGTTTTTTCGCTCCCTCACGAATAGTAGACGTCACTTTTTGCTTTGTGTGCAGTTTTGCGATTCTTCCCGTCTTATTTTTTATTTTATTTTATTTGATGTACAGTTCGCATTTCGTTTTCCCACTGGATGATACATGTTTGAAGCACGGAATTATGCGATTTATCATCTTCCATAGTACTGTTTGTGACGTATCACAATACGATCCTTCTTGGGTCCATCATCACGAAAAGTTCTCTAAACCCAAATTAAGATGAGTTTCTTATGTGTTGACTTGTTCACTTTCTCGGCACATGAAGTTTGTCAATTTCTGTGCTCCTTCATATCATTTTTCCGAGCTTTCTCTCATTTTAGGAGCACATTGCGACAGTCATTGCGCTATGCCGATAACAGCGGTGCACGCTCGCCAGATCTATGATTCGCGCGGTAATCCAACCGTCGAAGTGGATCTAACCACCGAGAAAGGTCGGTCGATTGCACTCCTTGCCTAATATTGAGTTCGCCGTCAAGTAGCCGCAATTTCGATTTCTGCACCAGAATTTTTGAAAGTGTGTTCTAAACTTCCATTTAACTGCATTCGACGACTGGGGTAACAGTTTCCAGCAGTTACGGTTGAGTAGTAAGAAATTTTCAATTTTTCCTGAGTCTGGACGCTTTGAGTTATTTTTTGCGTGGCTTTGTATATCGTTCACGGGGGGTTGATATTTTTTCGTCAGTGATTTTCGCATACGATATCCTCTACTGAAATTTTGTTGAGGTCGTTCGTACTTATTCGTGATAGTGTTAAACATTTAAGCTCGAATTTCTAATCAACCACCATCTTCATTTCCGTATGCCGCATCGTTTAGGCATGTTCCGCGCCGCGGTACCGAGTGGTGCTTCAACTGGTATTCACGAGGCTCTCGAATTGCGTGACAAAGACAAAGCGGTTCACCATGGCAAGGGGGTGTTGAAGGCTGTCGCCAACGTCAATGAGATTATTGGTCCAGCTATTGTTGAGAAGGTATTAGGTTTCGATTTCATGAATGGGTTTTCTCGAAGTTTTGTGTTGCATCCGTTTCGTAGCGGAAGATTTGATTTCGGAAGATGTGAGAAGTTCGGATTCTCCTTTCCCATGGCGAAAGGGGCAACAAAAAATTACGGTTGATTCAGCAGTCTCGATCGGTAAGGAACCATGTTTTCACTTATGATCAGCTCTTGCTTTACGAAGTCGCTCATTATGCAGTTATTGTGTTGAATCGTTCTTCAACAATTTCGTCGATTCCTAATTTTGTGCATGTGGATACTGCTAACTTGTCTCGGTGGCCACATTGCCTCAGGAACTGGCGGCTGCTTATAGCAGATGTACCCATCTCGACCCTTACCTCCTTCGCAACGTGCACGTTTGACTACTTTTTTTTGACACATACGGTAACCCGAATGGTTTGTTCGGAGAGCGAGAACGCCGTTATAGGACATGTGGAGAATTTTAATTCCTGTGGATCAAACAAGACTGTTTAGCACGCTGGCTAAACTCCCCTCAATATAATTAATGCTTTCTAAATACCCCATCGTCCCATCTGCTCTCTTCTGCCCTTCCTTTCTCTTGTTTCTTGAAATTAGCATCTAGTCATGGAATCTTTCGAAGTACCTCTGTGTTCTTTCTCTCTTTGCAGTAGTTTTCCACACTGAAAGTACTGTCTATCATTATGTGGAGAAAATATGCTCCTCGGCGTAACTCATAGGCCCATGAATAAACAACATTATATAAAATAATGAGCGTTGTAGAAAAGAGAGTTTATTCAAAGCAGCAGGCAATGCTTGTTGACGTCGTTTTTCCGCAAAGCGTTCATTTTAGCCCAAGCAGGTTGTGCCCGCAGAGTGATTTGGGAAGGAGTTTGAGAAACGCAAAACGTGGAACAAATTTATTGTTTTCCCGCTGCGTTCGTGATGGCTGTTTTACGTTGCCCGAGATTACCATTCATTTACAGGCTTTTTGCCCAACGCAACAGGCCGAAATCGACAAATTCATGCTTGGTCTCGATGGCACAGAGAACAAATGTGAGTGTTTATATTGGCCATTGTTTGTCTGGGTTGTCATTTTAGAGTGTTGGTGATATTTGTGGTCAAGTTCTGCTTCCTCCCTCTCCCCAAATCTCCGTTTGTGTCTAGGGGCGTTTTAAAGGAGCTGGGTGGATTTCCGCTATATTTGTGGCAGAAGGGCTCGTTTTTTTTCGTATAGGAGCACCTCTTCTGGTAGCAGCCACATGACGCCATCTTCGTAAGATATCATTCCTCGACAGCAGAAATTTAATGGAGGACTTTTTACGGGATAATAGTTTAAGGCTAAGAGAAATGCGATGTTTCAATACTGAGGCTTGCCAAGTCTTCAACGCAAAGAGATGGATAAAGGGGGGAGGTAGGGGAGGCGGAGGAAGTGATGGACCAGAAGAGTGATTGTAACACGAATATCTCCGGGAATGTGATACGTATGTGAATGTATTATAGTTTAACGAGTTTTAACTCTGCTGCTGTTTAACACGACTTCATGTACATATAGTAATCGGCGCCCTTATTTCCAGGGAACTTTACATTGTTCTTTTATTGGGGCTGTTGTGAACCTTCGTTCTCCGCCGTGTACATGGAACGGTGTTAATAGTGGTGATGTGGAAATTGTTCCAGCATAATGTCAGTTAAGCCGATAACTTTATGTTTAATTTCAGCGAAGTTGGGTGCGAATGCGATCCTGGGTGTCTCATTGGCAGTAGCAAAGGCAGGTGCAGCGCACAAGGGAATGCCGCTTTACAAATATATTGCCGAATTGGCTGGTGTTTCGAAAGTGGTGCTGCCCGTACCCGCAATGAACGTAATCAATGGCGGATCACATGCCGGAAACAAGCTCGCCATGCAAGTGAGATTATCTATTTTTTAGATTTGAGAAAATGCTATGTTGAACTGAGAGAATGTCGGGGGAGGTTTTTTTTTTCGTTAGTTCAATAGAATTTCTGTTTACGCGGAAGCAGCATTTTGTAGAATGGATTTAAGTGAATTTGATTTGCGAACAATGAAGAAATTTGCATCATTATCGCGAAAACTGCAATTTTCCACGGTATGGCAGGGACCTAAGGAAACGGACAAGGCAACACAGCGTATAGATCAGCGTTATTTCTTTCCGAAGTGGCATCGTTTCCTGTGAAAGTCATGGACACATCCAAAAGAATCTTTTGAAGAAATTTTTGTTCTTTGGTAACGTATAATCCAGTTCCTCTGGTTCCGTTCTAGTGTGATTTCTAAGGCGGTCGTAGGGAAGTGCGATTAGCGTCATAACTCAAAAGCAGAATTTGAATGCGATGTTGTTTGGCGAAAAAAATCCTATCATACATCTGTGTTTCACGCCATTAGTGATAAAAATCCGGATTCCACAGTCACAATTTGATAAATAGTATGGGCATCGCGCACTAAACCGTCATGACCTTTGTGGATATTTAAGCATTACGAGTAAATGTTGTCGTTTGGTTTTTGCGCCCCCTTGTCTCACGAATTTCTTTCTTCGCGAGTATCGCTACTATAACCGCTCTGTTTCAGGAGTTCATGGTACTTCCGGTTGGGGCGAGCTCATTCAAAGAGGCAATGCGAATGGGTTCGGAGGTGTACCACCATCTCAAGGCAAATGATCGATTTTATCTACTTCTAAAAAATTGTTACAGCTTCTAAAGAAGCATAGTGATGCATTGTTGATTTTGTTTTAAAGAACGGGAGGGATATCTAGTTCAATTGTTATACTGTGGTGCAAGCGGTAGGTCGACGTTGACATTCACTTATTTATGGTTAGCGAAGTTTTTACCATAGCGCGATGGAGGTAGGAATTGACTCATGCATGTCGAACGCAAGCACCGATTTGACTGTGCATATGATGCGCCTTTGTGCTGCTCCTAAAATCGATGTATTAGGGTACACGGGAGGCAGAAGTCTTTCAAATTTATTGCAAATTCACTTCCCGGAAACTGAGTATTGGATTTGAGGCGATGGGTTGTGTTTTTGTAGAGGTGCCAAACTTAAGGAAAATTAAGGACAAAAAATGACGTGACGATGAGGAAAGATGAGTTTGAAGAAGAGGATGAATCTGAATGCTAACGATGCATATGTTTTGCGTTGTTTTTAATTGCTTGCAGGGAGAAATCAAGAAGCGGTATGGATTGGATGCGACGGCGGTAGGAGACGAAGGCGGGTTTGCACCAAATATTCAGGATAACAAGGAAGGTCTCGACCTTCTGAATACGGCAATCGCCCTAGCGGGATATACTGGCAAAGTGTCGATTGGTATGGATATCGCGTCATCTGAATTCTTTAAGGTTTGGATGTTTTTGGCTTAAGCCACTTTTGGAATTGTGGTTTGGGTTGCGATATATGTGATGTTGTGGCTTGAATTGAAAACAATTAAAATAGTTTTGCTTAAGATTTGGACGTGAGAGGGTATAATACTTAGAGGTTTGAGGACAGAGGAGGGGGGAGGGGTGGGGG
>JPKZ01003117.1:52007-67437 GCA_000803305.1 Toxocara canis | reverse complement strand
GGGAGGGGGGGGGGGGGGGGGGGGGGGATTGATGGGTTTAAAGTGAAGTCAAATTACCTGGAGCAAGAAATAGATGTACTTCAAATTTTTTTGGCAAAATACCACAACTCCCAAACCAATATAGCCAATACAGTAGCGCAAAATTAACATTGCACTAAGAAAGCACTGTGAAGAACATAAATTTAAACTTTTTTACAGAACTTCATAAAACTGATAAGGTTACCACTATAATCAGCACGTTTTCATCAATATAATGGTTTGATAGCATGGATTAATTTGACCGATTATCTGAAACAGCTAACCGATTTCACAGCAAACGCACAGTATCGCTTAAATTAGTCACTGACCAATTATTTGGGCTGAATCTTCACGAAGTGCCAAGTTGTGCGAAGTCACATTGGGACAGAATTTCACAAATATCTATTGGTTCTCATTTAGTGGAAAATTTGTGCGAAGAAAGAGATAACTCACCCATTTTGACTATACCGTTGATTGCATAAGAAGCGACCGCAAGAAAGAGGAAAGTTGCTGCGATAAGCGACAGTACGGGAAGCATAATATTGCTCATAGGGGTATCGCAAAAGAAAAAGAATGTGAAGAATGTAGACACGAATGCAATCACTTCGACGATTAGGGCTATCGACAAAAATACAATCGCCACCTGTTCCCACCATCGTTGATCCTGTTGCGTAATATCACTCTTTGATCATACAGTGCGATCAAAAATCGCTTCAACTTTAAAACGCGTAAATTTTGGTAAGGTATTGCAACTGCAGACCGAGACCATCGAATTTTTACTGTTCAGCGCTAAGCAACAAAAACGTCGGCAACATAAAAAATTTCAGCGACAGCAAAACTTTGCATCATTGTCCACTTATGTTGCCTCTCTTTGTAAACATATCCGCCTGGCAACACCAAACTTATCATGCGCCATCGATTCTAGTTCCTCATCAGCGCTCATTGGAACCCCCATGGTGTGGGATGAAATCCGAATCTGTCCTTCTATCTTTTCTTCGTCAGGCATTGAGCGACTACGACAACCACATTTACACTAGCAACTGGAAACTACTGCCACCAAATGCAGAGTTTTAGTTTTTGTATGGATGCACTAACCGAATGAATTACCGCTTCCCCCTTCTTTTGATATTTCACTCTCATATAGTTGACTGTTTTCTGAAACTGAGTACACCCCGAGCTGGAAGAAAAACCAGGTAGATCTAACAGCTGCTGGAGTTAATAAAATTATGAGGCGAACGACAAAAAGGCAAAAATTAGATTAACAAAACATGACGGTAGCAGAATTGGTTGGAGGGCATCACAGTAATCGCTGATAGCTGTTATATTTAGATGAAAATCTACAAGGAGTAGTGCGGCGCATATCGAAGCAACAGTTTCGACCAATACGGTACCATGGAAATGGAAGTAAACAAGTAGTATTGAAATTAGCCCTGTATCGGGCGATTTCCACTAGTGTAATAACTACAGCTCTTTCTCACCTTATACCATGGTTTGCAGTAATTCGGATCACCTTTGTTTGCACCACTGTTGGCATCAGCACATGTATGCAGTTGAAGCCCGGCCAACTGCGGAACACCTTGACTGTTCTTTATCAAATTGGATTTCATCCACCCTAGATACAATTGCATGAATGAGGCGGAAAAGATCACAGATCGCTGGGTCCTTGGCTTGAAAAAGCACTAACAAAATGTGCGAAATAAAGGATGCTCTGATGTCAAAAAGCAAAGAATGGAAGCTATGAGGTAGGACTGGATAAGGGTGTGTGAAGGGGGGGGGGTGAAGGGGAGGGGCAGTGAAAGTGACGAAAATGGATGATGGAGCAGTTGAGTACATCGCAGTCCTACTTCAGTCTTGATGGACCGTTGTAGTCGCTTCAATTTTTACTTGAAAACAATGAGCAATTGGCGCTGTCCCAAACCTACTCGCTGTTTCAATGTTGTTGAGGAGGGGCACAAGATTGATGAGCTGATCATTGGAAAAAATTTACGTAGAGATTGTACTCCAACAATTTACAAAGTTATCTTAAGAACTGTCACAGTCCTAATTGGCGTCTCTCAAAGCAAAGTCCATCACATATCTCTCAAAGCAAAGTCCATGGAAACATATCAGAAGTATTAAAAACTTTTCGTGAACGACAAATTATTTCTAAATAATTATGGTAGTTTTGATCTCAAATATGTATCAAGTATTGAATAAACAGCAAAGATCATATATTAACAAATCCTTGTCAAGATTTAATTTGCCGCTGTTAAATTTTGTGCTAGCTTCTAAATGAGTTTTGCAGAGAGTTTTTGCTGCTTAAGTTTGTTTAACATAACAATAAGTTCACGAACAACAATCCACACTTATTGCCGAGCTCATTTCATGGAGGCCAGATTGAGCCTCACGCATGTGAAAAACAAATTATGCGCTCGCCAATGAGCGAGGAGTTTCGTTCGTCTATTCATTTCATCCTTTCATTTTTTTTTTGTGATAAGATAAGGTGATATGCAAATTGTTAACAACTTCGTCCATTGAATGACCAAAATGCATACCTGGCGAAAGCAGTGCAACGCTTGTGAGGAAAATCATTCCTAGTATTTCTAACATGAATAATAGTCGTACCCTAAACGCAGTGAACCACATCTTCGAAAAATGTAAACCGTGATAGGCAAACCGCCAAGCGCAAAGAACAGAATGCGATATAAATAAATAAAAGAACGCGATCTTCCTGCTCCGATGCTTCTATATTCATATGCCATTTCATAGCGCATTTTGCAAATTTTTGCAAAAAGCGCATGATCTAATTCTCTCCTTTTCTTAAAATCATTAATTTTTTTCTTGAATACGCAGTCCTTTTCAAATTCATCCCTCGATCCTCAAATTCTTTTAGTTTTCGTTTAGAAGCATTGGCTTAATTGCTTTGCCAAAGTGCACAGTAGGAATCGCACCTGCGCGAGTATGTTTGTCCGTTTGGTAGGTTCAGTACAGGACGCATTCGAGGTAGGACTATGAACTTCATAGGTGATCATACGAAATGATCCGTCTGAGATCAACGTGCACCACGGTGAAAGTTGTGAGCAATTGAAGGTGTTAAAAAATTTACATTTTTTTCACTCAGTGGAATCGGAAAGAATATGAATTCTATATGGAAAGTTTGTTTTTCGGAATGCCGACCAGTTGCATGAAAACTTTTGGTGAACTAAGTTGTCTATAGTTCGATAGGAGTTAATGGACGGTTTGAAATTTGGGCTGAAAGCTAACAGTGGTTATCATAGATGAAATACAGTGATGATATAAAACAAACTGGATAGTGGCTGTAACTGCAGAAGCACCAAAGCAAAATGTCTCTTGAGGATTGCATGAGCGGAAGGATTGCTCGCTATGGCTTCCCAGCAGTAAAGTCCAATCCATTCCCTTATGCAAACTATGCATATTTTCCGGTCCATCAACCCGATTCAACGTTTTCCCTCAAGTCCGGAGCATTGTGCAGTGAGGCACAAAAACCTTAGTGTTTTTCAATTTATATTTGTACAACAAGAGGACAGTGTCTAGCAACAACTAAAATTGGCGTTTTTCCGAAAACCATTTTTTTTTCGCCGATTCAATTACTTTGTCAGTGATGAAGGAGCGGTTACAACGACTGAAATAATGATTTATTTTATAGATGGGAAACTTCTAGTATTTCCAAAATACGCAGGTTGATAGTGAAGCCTTCATGAGACAAAATAAACAAATAAATAAAAGTTAAGAAATATATACAATGTACATATACACATGTATGTATACGTATGTAACAAAACGAAACAAGAAAAGCCATCGGGCAGCTATCAGAGTAAGGTAAAGTTCAGGTTGCGTCGAAATAGAAGGATCATTTTCGTAGGGTATGCCTGTACAAGAGAAATTGGCTGTGGTCAAATTCACAAACCGTTCGACAAACTTGAGTGTGATGTGAATTTCTGTGGAGGCCCCAAAGCACTGCGTACAGGCTGATTGCACTGCAAACGCTGAAAAATCTTGACTACTGTATTTACTGCGGCGGAAAAACACTGTTTGGTGGGACCGTTCTGTTTTGTCTCGCCCTCCTTAAAGATAGCTCAACACATTATTTCACCTTTGATAAGGCCGTCCTGCTCTACTACTTCAACCAAAGATGAATGTTACCAGATAACGCTCCCTTCGACAGGGATTTCCGCCTTTAATGGTCACTTCAGCGATAAATCAATATGCAAGCGATCTCTCAACGAAAATTGAATACATTTGCTTTTGCTTCAGTAGAGGAAAAGGATGGCTTCCAAAGTGGGGCGTATAAACTGTGTGGCCGGAATGTTGTATAGGTATTTCTTTAGCTCTTCTCCATGAAAACTCCAGTCGAAAATAATCGCAGTTCAGAGTTAAAATGAATGGAAGCGGCATTCTTTCAGCTGCTATCTGCAATGCACTCAAACTTTATTGACCAAGGCTTATGCATAGTTGGAGTGCTATAGAAGGCGAAAAAATATTATTTAGCATTACTGAATGCCTCTGCTTTTTTGAATATTCATTAACATGTTCACTTTCTTCGAATTGGCAAATTTACGTATTCAAAAAAAATCAAAATTTGCATGTATCTCAAGTCAACATGGAATGTAGCATTTTGCAATCTAGCATTGTATGTTTTACGATCGACGCCATAAGGTCGTTGGTTGAAGGTGGGGGCTCATCGATTGATTTCTTCTGGAATCAGTGCGTCTCATCGGCTTTCTATTCGGGATAGTTATTTGGATTTTAAGTGACGATTGATTGAGGAAGGTGATCAACAATGGCGTTAAGTCAAGTGGAACAGAAATGGTTGGATGGAATTATCTCGAAGCTTTCGAGTCTCTATAACAAGGTTTGCATACTCTAACATTCTAACACATCGTTTGTGACTTGTTTGGCGTTGGCAACGTTTATGTTTTTAGTGCAGCAGTCCTTCGTTCACTCTTTAAGATGGCTGATATATAGGCCATTTTACGGTGGAAAGAAGAGGATAACATTGGATCCAGGTGTAGTTCCATTGCGTTGATTACTACGGCATTTAAAAAACTTGCAAAAAGCAGGAACCTAACTGGAATTGAAATTTCCAGTTTATGAGTGACATTCTATCTTCTAGTAGTTTCCTCCATTTTCTCTTCGAACCTGTCTTATCGCGCCGTATGAAGTGTGAACCCTGGTAGCTTTCTGAGATCGTCAAGCGTAATGGAGCGGAGGATGGGAGGACGGGAGGGGAGTGGAATGGCCACGGGTGTAGAAAACATAGCATCTTAAATTTTGTAAGATCCAAGAATAAAACCGATACCACTTGTGTGCTTGGAAAATGCTGCTAAAGTCACCGTTCTTGAAAAACCAAAATAGCAAACACATTTTATGGCTATGCCGTCTAGTTAGTAATCATTTTGTGTTCTACTGCGAGCACTTTCATCTGTTTTCAAAATCTGAGTCGATTATTGCATGTAACATAACGAGGCGAGAAATTTATTTTTGGCAGTCTCTTCTACAAATATGCTCAGGAATATTTTGATCGCTTCCTTGTTATCTAAAGGAAAACGAAAGCATTCGATACATTTTAAGCCATATTTATGAATGAAGTGAGACAAGTAAGCAATTCCAAGATTTTTTCTGTCACTCCTGTTTTTGCTGTTTCTAACCTTTAGACTTCAACATTTCGCTAACTTACATTTTCGCCCCAAATACTGTTTTTTTTTCAAATTCCATATCATCAGTGCCGTCTATGATCATGCAGCAATGGCTGCCATTTCTAGACGGGATCTATTAACGACATAATGTCGTTCGATGAAATACTACTTATCCTGTCATACACTGCAACAGCTCTAATGAACGATTGCGCCTTGGTTGAAGTCGATGTGCCGATCAAAGTTGTTGGTGATATCCATGGCCAATACCAAGTTAGTCCGGGAAACCTTCCTCTTTCGTTAGTGAACGGGCAGTTGGAGTAGTTTCCGCCTCTGGACTGACCGTGCATCTACTGGCCAAGTTCTGATAATTGCCTCATGCAGTTGTCATGATCGCAACTCGATGAGAGCAATCTTGCTTTTGAACTGATCATGAGGCATGCTAATTTTTTAGAATTTGCATGGAAAGAAAAAAGAGGAATTATTCTCGATCTCCATCAAGATGTATAGAACGATTGATTTTTAATCTCTTTGTTCATTTACATGGAAGCCGATGGAGATTTTCATCTGCAGTTCCGGTTAGGTCGGTACCTCTAAAAGGACGACGCTATCTTCGTGCTAACACCCTAACTGATAATCCTCGGAGTTGATGTAGTTGATGAGCTAGCCCACTAGGAAACGGTCACCGACTGAGTTCGCCGGCTCGCCGACGAGATCTACCAAAAAACGTCAAAAAGAAAACGCGCACCTTTTCGCTATGAAATGTGACTTTCAAAATATTTTGGAACTTAAAAGAGACCACAATGAAACCTGAATTGGCAACTGGAAGAAAAAGAAGGATGTCTCACAGTCCTCACATGGAATGGAATGCAGCTAGACATGACGGAAAATCACAGTGAATTGGCGCAGCTTTAACGCTGTGGTCAGAGTCAGTAATTATGATTACAGGCATCCAATGTAACGCTGTATTTAGCAAAAGCACTACAATAGTTGAGTGGCTTGTACGTCTTGCATAACGATAAACGGCGAAACTCACCGCATAACTGCAGAAAAAAACACGGCACTCTTGAATTCAGCATGTAATCGCTTAAAAATATAAAGAGAATCAACCGCCTTGAAGGGCGTTTTTTGAAGCAAAAGAAATTACAAAGATACGAGGTGATAATTCTTCTCGTTGAGGATATGCACAAATTGTTCGATCTGATCGGGCGTGTTCCGGATGTGAAAATGATATTCCTGGGAGATTACGTAGATCGTGGAACACAATCGTTGGAAACGATCCTGTATTTGTTCGCAATGAAACTTCGGTATAAGGATCGCATTTTTCTGCTGAGAGGTAATCACGAGACTCCAGCCGTCAACAGAATTTATGGATTCTACGCCGAGTGCTCGATCAGATACGGGTTAGCCGTTATTTTTTTAAATGCTCACGCGCTTTAACCGTAATGAGCGCATAATTGAACAAAAAGGTGCACTGAGAGTAGTGGGGGCTTCATGAATGAGGAGATGATTTATCAGTGACAAAACTTATAAAAGACTAATGTCAGGAAGATGCATTTCGTTAGGAGTTTCTTTTTTCCAACGCACGGTCACAGTAGTAAGTTTGTATGATTGCGCTCAGCATTTTTGGTTGTTTGCTCCTAATCAGCTGAAGTCCGTCGACGGCACTTTTCATACGGTAGTTACGAGCAGTAGGCCAGGTTAACTAGACCGGAAGCACTTTAAGAAAAATTAATAAATTCTATGCAGTCTGCTTCACTAAGTGGTAAAGTTGTTAGGATGATGATGGCAGTGTATTGCCTTCAAGGGTAAAACGGATTTCTGGTTGACTGTAAGCCGAAATCAGGTATAACATCAACATTAGGCGAAAACTAATCGAGAAATGGTAGACGCAAGCAAATGATGCCTGTTAGTTCGAAAGCACATCCATCAAGTGATATTGTGGGAATCATAAGCTCATCATTATCACGTTGTTGCAACGATTCCACCGAATGCCAGCTGCCGAGCAAATTGTTTTTCTAAAAAGCAGTGCTGGGCGATCGATAAGTTTCTTTTTTTTTCTCTACAAGGAGTTTCGAATATAAACTGTTTTGTAAGCTGAGGAAAATTACGGCTCACCCTCCTCTCCCTTCACAAAGCGCCCAAGGAAAATGTCATATGATCGTTTCGGTTTGAGGCATCTCATCGATAAAATCTGCTTATGGCATTCCACTATCAGGACAACGTTTGCGCACTTTGCGTTTTCGTATGCTTCTTCTGTGGTACTCTTCTCCGCCAATTCGCAATTGGCGGAGAAACATACCACAGCGCTAGTACTAATGGCAATTCGGCTGGTTTTTAGCAAAGCAGTGTTTCGCATTTTTCATTATTGCACAATTTTTAGACCCGGTCTGTGGTGGGAATTCATTTCGGTGTTTAATCGTCTTCCTTTGGCTGGCCTGATCGCGAAACGTATCCTTTGCATGCATGGCGGACTCTCTCCAGAGCTCACCTCACTTGATCACATTCGTCACTTAAAACGTCCTTGCGAACCTGTTGTAAGCTTATCTCTTCGTCGAAAAACAATTGCAGCGAATTTTGAACGAGATTGCGGTTTGTTGTCGACGAAGCGCATTTCGTTGACAAAGAAACGACTAAAATATTTTCAAACGAAGTGCATGCAACTATTCAGAAATTATTGTCATGCTTGAAAACTGAAGTAGAAAATATGCGCGGGTCTGCAGATGTGTTGTTCGAGACCCACTTGAACAACATTCACAGGATTATATCGTTTTATCTACAGTCTAGCGAAGGAGACCTTTTTTTCTTAAAGAATTTATTCTTATTTTTCTAAACTTATTTATTCTAATTTTACCACTCGTCAGCATAAATGCCATGAAACACAAAATAGGGATCGATGAGAATTTCCTGTTTGTAAGCACTGAAAATCAGAAGATTCACCCTCAGATGTAGGGTTCCCCGATGTGGTCACGCATTTGCCACTTTGCCGGGCATTCTCTACAGTCATACTGCACCTTGCCCACCATTGAGAACAAGGGCTGAAACCCGCTGACAGCGTCTTGCAAGCGCAACCTCATAAGATGCCATTAAAATGGCATTTGCAGTCACCAATTATAAACAATTTGGGGTTGCTTTGTCCCGCTTTTGGTTGCAAAAATTTCGGGTAACTGGATTGTATATTGTGCAGAAGCATAAAATTTACCTCTACCCTTTCGTTTGAAAGTTTTTTTAAAACCATGGTATGTCAATCGATCATAGGATCGCGGGCTATTGATCGATCTGCTGTGGTCCGATCCAACAAGTCAGGGTGATGGTTGGTTCTACTCACCTCGCGGTCTCAGCTATGCTTTTGGTAAAGGTATTATGGCTGCAGCATGCAAGATGCTGAACATCGATTTGGTTATTCGCGCTCACCAGGTTGGTCAGCTTCACGTCATGGAGGAGCCGCATAGAAGCATCACGACGAAGTAGTAAAATAAACACGCAGTATAATGCCAGAAAAGAAAGGTGATTTTTTGGCAAAACAAAAGTTTATATCGTTCAAAGCTCACTGTTGCCGAGTTACTCGAATTTTTAAATTAGTAAACAACAGGATGACAATTTTAAAAAAATCGCTTACGTTTTCAATGGTAAGCGCACACTGATATTAGTAGAAAACTCATGCTCTTCAGAAGTACTTTTCGTCGGTTGAATTGCCTCTTTCCTTCGTCCTTATAAAATTTCAGGTGGTCCAAGACGGTTACGAGTTGATGGTTGGTCGTCAGTTAATTACGATTTTCTCGGCACCCAATTACGCAGGTCAATTTAACAACGCTGCGGCGGTGGTCTGCATTGATGAGGACCTTCAGGTCGGAGTGCAATCACATTCAAAATTCAGAAACGCTTGAAGATACCGCAGTCACAGAGTATTAACCCATAGGAGTCCGAGCAAGAGCAAACCAAAGATAAATTCAAAGAGCGGAGAGTCAGGTTTCATGTGAGCTCGAACTTCGGTGCTAAACCACCAGTGGGGTTAGAAAACCAGCCGAATACCAGTAAAACTTTTTTTTTCACCCTTTGCTATGAACGTATTATGCCGCTTCCTTGACCGGGAAGAACACGGAGAAAACGATTCTCATCAGTGTTGAACTGTACGTCCGTGTTATATTAAGACGAATTTAACACCTTTAGCATTAGCTTATTCTATGGAATGCTACGGTCAGTTGTATACTACTCTTAAGTGAAGCAGAAGAGTGGACCCTTGCGAGTAAATAAGTTTGCAGGTACCTGGAAGTTATCAAGTAAAGGGTTCGATTTTAGATCACATTTCAACAACTTCGTGTGCCACCTCCAAACGCAAGATGTAATCGACCATGCCCAGCGGTTGCATGTGAACCTGGAAAGGCGCTTGAGCTGCCTGACAAACTAAAGAAGGATAAGTTGGCCACACCACCAGGAAGTGAAGCTAACGTAATATCTTTTACAAAAGAAAAAGAAATTTATTGAGAATCTAAACAATTTGCGAACGAAACACTACTCAAAATGGAGATAGTGCTAAAATTTCAAGAAGTGTGATAAGATTTTTCTCGATTTTTGGGACGAACTACTCGTTAGCTTCGGAAGCAGTTGTTTATTACCAAGCAAATATATAGCGTCGCTACGCCTCAGACAGCATTCTCTCTTGTATTAGGGCACAGATTGACATCAGTTGGAGTACAACATCCAAAATCGTTTTTTAAAAGCAGCCCACCGATGCAGTACATGCACCATCTTTCGACGGGCGATACATGGGAGCGATTTGATCGAGGTGTCGTACTTAGGCAAATTTGGTCTCGTGTCGTAAAATTTAGCTGTGCAATGCAAGAGTGTCAACCAAAGCTTGTGATAAAATTTTAAAGGGTTTGAATCTTTGCGTAGAAACAACTGAGTCTTAATTAAGCCTATTGTGAAACGTAATTTCATTCATAAAAATAGTGCAGCACAGAAAATCTCCTACACATCATATTTATTCTAAGGGATCTGCTGACCGTTGCTCATCCGATTCTACTTATACGCAAATGGAATAATTGCTACTTAAATGCAACAGTAGACTACATAAATCCATCTAGGCAAAATTCCATCCCACTTGATTTCTTCAAGGTGTAACAGAATTTAAAAAAAAATCATTCCACAAGCACTGCTGTCTCGGCATCTTCATTCACTTGTTTTTCATTGCAAAACAACAAGCTGATAGGGATGCAAACCATTCTAGTTGTTCCAAACAACCTCCATCTCTCGTTCTTTTTTCCCCTACTTACCCCCCATCCCCCCTCCCCCCCTCTTCATAATCAGTCACAGCAGAAAACTGAACATTTCGTTTCTGTGATGCAAAGAAGCTGCATTCAAGTCGCAATTATTTAGCTAAATATTGTTCCCTCCAATAAAAAATACGGAATGAAAACCGCGAAAGTGGTATTTTTGTAATAACGATTACTGCACGTTTAACCTTATACTTCTGATGCATGAGAAAGCAGTGTTTTTTTGATTTCGCAACCGTTGTCGTTAATTCGAAGCACGGTGTTTGCCAATATGCATAACGCTTTGTCGATGCGCTATAGTACTGCTTTCGCGCCTTACTGGTATGGAATAACGCTAAGATAGAAGCATGAAAGCAAAGTGAGCGTTCCTCAATGTTGCTTTTAAAACTCCAGCTTTCTGAAAGGGGAAACAATCTATCCCGTTCGGTTATTTAATTTTGCAGACTGCCAAAGAGGGGAGCAAAGAAGGGGACAAGAAAAAGGGCGCATCAGGTGAAAAAGCTGACGGGATGTCCCAAGAAAAGAAGGAAGGAAAACCGGAAGAGAAGGAAGGGAAACCTGAGGAGAAGGAAGGAAAGCCAGACGAGAAAAAACAGGAGAACGCAGAGGGGAAAAAGCAGGAAACTACGGCTAGCATCGATCAGAAATCAGATGAACAAAAAGAGATCAAACAAGAGGTAGTTGTTTAGAACAAAGAAAATTTCAGAAACACAAAGAAAATTCTCGCATTTGGTATCATGCTCTTGTAAATGTGGTAATAATCTAGGCTTTCAAAGCAAGATGTTAAGCCTAAAAATCGGCAGTGATAAGACGAACGCATGGAAACGGAACAGGCTAATGTCTGCTTTAGCAATAGTACAGAAGAGGCGCGCATGCGATCTGCATGGAGTTCGTTCTGTTAGGGCCAACCTGCGGTTCTTCGTAACTGATTGTATTTGATAGAACCATCGCAAACCATTGAAAATTTCCTAACCCCTTATAGCCAAGGTTCCAGATTGGACAAAGATGAAATGGTAAAATTCAAATATTGGATAACGAAATCTAGGTCAATTTGTGCATCTTAGCTTTTGTTCTCCTAATTTTAAATATGGTCTCTATGTAGTAAGGCAACTCAACGAATAGCAACGATTTGGTTCTGAGTTCTACCAGTCCTTAAATTTCAGTGTATTTTACATGCAAACGCACTATTTATTTTTTTTCATGTTTTTTCGCCACATTACCTCTTGGGAACTGAACAGTTCGCATTGAGTGGTAAACTTTTACGAAGATATTTTTGCTCCAAAATGGATCGCATACTGTCAGTATTGCAAAGATCGGTCTAGAGAAACAAGGCAAAAAAGATACAACAAATGTTTTTGTATATAAGTCTACAGTGATACGCTCATTTAATTTATCACTAAAGAGGCGCTAAGGTCATAGCTGCTATTTGAAAAGAAATCTTCGTATTATCGAATGAATCTGTTTTTCAGGAGAAACAACCTGCCTAGGCGAAAAACATCTTCAAAACACCTCAACAACTTATGTTTTCCACACATTTCCTATTATATCACCTCAGCTGCCGCCATACTAATTTCCCACAATGAACTACCGACCCAACGCTATCAATGCCATAAATTCTTCGAATCACCGACCAGTCTACAGAATTTCATCCGTGATATGCCACAATCGGTCGTCGATCTCATTTTGCTATATTATTTACTCTGGCCTATTTCGGTCTCCGGTCTATTGTCATTTCTAACGCAACTTCTGTGCTCTTAGTTCACCTAGATCACCTGCTGCAGAATAAACTACGCCATGTTTGATTTAAACGCCTCTACATTACTGGCTGAAACCACTTATGAAACCGCCATGGATGCGTGTACGATAACTATATTGGTGGGTTACAAGGAACAGTTCCTTGACTTTTTCCCACATTTAGTTGGAACCTTTCAGGTCGATCGCTGCCAATGCAGTCACGCTGTTCTGGGTAAAAACCATTTCCTCGCAACTCACCGTTTACTTCCGCGTGATCTCAGCACTAAAAATGGTGCTGAAAAATCCTAAGCATCTGACTTTTCGCAATGTGAGAAACCCCATAAGCCTATATAGAGCTTCCAGTTTGGTAAAAATGCTGTTGCAGAATTGAAACCCGATTGTTGTAGCACATTGGTGCTCCACTGCTATCGGCGTGTTCGAACGAAGGGTGCAAACCAGCGATGAACGTTTTCGGCGGCAAAAGTTATTGGCAGCTAAAATGCCGAAGGTTCTAACGCGAACTCCTTTCGGGACGAAAGCTCCTACATACTTTCGGCAATTGTAATTTCATCGATTCGCTCTCCACCGATTTACCTGTCAACGATTCTTCCATCCACCTCGACCTTCCGCTTGGCCCATCTACGTAACTCCATGTATTCACACAAGCGAATCTCTCTATCTCAACGGCGGCCTTTCCGGTTTTGTTTTTACATTTCGTGGACACTATTCAGCAATCTGTTTCGTCCATCGATTTCCGTTCATCCTTGCCATGTGACCAGCCCAGAGGTGCTTCCCGGCGTACACCATTTCAATGATGTCCTCCATGCCACGACGAGACCGCCGGTCTTCACTGCGGATATGTTGCCATCTGGTGATGAACACCATGAGTCGCTCATGAAACGCTGAGTTACTGCAAGCGTTGTATTCCACGCTTCGCATCCGTATAACAGTACAAGAAGAATCATGCTGTTGAAGAACTCTGCTTTCACAGGCGGTGGCATCTTCCTATCCGTGAGGATATCGCGGAGCTTCGTGAAGCCTATCCATCACGCTTTCCTCATACTTCACGGCGCACCCAAATCGTTTTCCATTTGTCCCGCCTGCCCCAGAGAGATATAGCTATCTACAAGCTCGACGTTTTGGTTTTCGAGCTTCATGTCAAACCTAGGACAGCACTTATTCTTTATCCCTTGCGTCTTGCCGTTGTGAATTTCGAGCCCAATTGGCTTCGCATTACGGTTGCGTTCGTCTAACAAAATCCTGCAACGTTGTCGGCTTCTCTGCGATGAGCATCACCGTCCTCATACATTACTCGCATGAAACTCCTGTACACATGCGATAGCAAGCATATTGGACTGCAGTTGCAAATGTCCTCGCGGTCTCATTTCTTTGGAATCAGCACTCTTTTGGATCCCTTCCATTCCATCAGTGTCTTTCCTGACTGCAGATGACAGTGCAGCCTTCCTTGGTTTCGTACTGTGTACAGCTTTTGCGACTTCACTCACCTTCAGTACAGATGTGGCGGTTTGATCGGGACTCCTGACTGCAACAACCGCTGAAAAAACTTGTTCGTAGAAACTCCTGCAAATTTCTTTCACTTGCTCTGCATTTGTTGTTCTGCGGCCTTAATCTCGACAAACGCCGATGGGACTGTGCTTTGATGCGAATATACTTCCTTCCAAGCATTCATCAAACTGGCCTTGCGTTTAGCTACTTCCCTCAGCCTTGCCTTCTTGAAGTTATTGTGGTCTTCCATCACTTTCCTTCTTACTGCCTTACATGTACAAGCTTCTTTCGCCATAGTTCGCCTTTTTCGAAGAACTGCCAACGTTTTTTGGTAAGACGGTGTCTGGCGCTCTTTGCTGTATTTGCAGCAGCAGCAGCAGCAGCCTTGCATTTCTCACACTTGCTGAAAAAGCGGCTGAAATAGGCGTCAGTATCACTTCTGAAAATATGGACTGATCCGGTGGCCACTGGTGCAGCTAAACCATGTAGCCTTTCGCACCATTTCGGCTTCGCGAATCTCCGCGACACCTATTGGTCAGCGTGCTAATGATTTTGAGTTCTCCGCTGTCTTAATCGTTTTTCTGGGGAACGGTGCTAGGTGGATCACACTCTCTCTTCCGATGATCACTCAGGCTTTATACATCTTCTATGAAGTAATCTGTTATTTATCAACTTCATTACTCATTGACAGCATCCTCTTTAGCGAAACTGCAATGATCGCCAGCGCATCTGAACGCCAACTAGCCTTACGGAACTTGAATCAGGCATTGTGGGGTGCTGGGTTAATACAAATTTCAGTTCGAGAAGAAAAGTCTTAACAATATGCTTTCGTTGCCTTCGGTTCTTTACAATATTTTCAGCGTGACTCCTTAATGATAAACGAATCCTTTCATGGCAATAAAAAAACTTCTCTCTCGCTCAATCGACAACGTTCATTTGTTCATTTCTCAGTAAAACTTAATAAAACAAATAAAACAAAGCTGCCTAGCAAGAAAGTATCCATCAAAACAAGTATCAAAGTATTTGTGGATAAAGAATAAAAGAGATGAAAAGTCAGTCTGAAGCTCGACAATGAACTTGTTAGCTAGGGCAAAATAAATATCAACTACAGAAGCTGAATAAGACACAGCGTAAATGTCATCATTAACGTTAGCATTCTTTTTGCTTTTCATAGGCGTTTAACGCTTATGGAGAACATAAATTGCGCCATTTTTCGAGCGTCTGATTAACAACGATTGTTTCAACTATCATAAGTCCACTTGT
>JPKZ01003117.1:36131-51217 GCA_000803305.1 Toxocara canis | reverse complement strand
TCGCGTATTCGCACACGGCAGCGAGTGAACTCTTTGTGGTTATTTCGATGTGTTGATATTGACCAACTTTTATGAGCCAGCAGAAGATGGAAAGGGAATCTGAACGGTGAAAAAAAAAGATTGGTTGAGTTGCAGCAGATATATAGCAGCTGATCACCTCATTTTCTCTTTTCATTTCATGATTTCATCAGTGCGCACATTCCGATACTTTCATTGTGGTCATCTAACTAACAACCTGGTCTAGTGGGTGGGCATGTGTGAATTTGACTAAGAAACAGATATGGGAAAGATGCCGAGGGACTTGAACGACATGCACCTTTCTTAATGCTAGCTAGAACTGCTTAAGAAATATTCAAATTTTTTTTCTGCTCATGGTCGAACATCATTTGTTTTTAACGATTACGGCCTACTGATTTTGGTCGAACGATTTGTTCTAGAGGCCAGAACTGTTCTTGTTGTTGCTGCTGCTCATTTTCAGGAATTGCTGCGCCCTATCTCGTAAATGTTTACGTTTGGCCATCCGGAGACTGAGACCTCTATGTGTTCTTTGTGAACATTGTATTGTATCGAATGAGTCCCATATTCCGGCCCTGGAATTCTGCACATTTAGAGTAGTAATCTTTTCCATATAATTTGAGACAAGTTATAACTCATTCAGAAATTTTTGAATTGCACTCAAATTTTGCTGGAAACCCTCGTGGACTCATGGTTTTTTGGTCGGTCACTTGAAACTTTCAGACAGATAGACAAATACAGACAGAAACTTGCATATATATTATGCCCCGACTTGACGAGCACATAATGTCGGCCTTTTAACTACGCTCAAAAATGCTGGATAATGCTATAAAACCAGCACAATGTTCCGATTACTTCATATTTTTTAATGTAAATAATCTAA
Source organism: Toxocara canis (assembly GCA_000803305.1). Classification (NCBI taxonomy): domain Eukaryota; kingdom Metazoa; phylum Nematoda; class Chromadorea; order Rhabditida; family Toxocaridae; genus Toxocara; species Toxocara canis. The sequence goes on along the minus strand of JPKZ01003117.1, from coordinate 50,319 downwards.
GGTGACTATAAAAAGCATTAAAAAGCAAAAGCTAACATCAAAAGCATCGGCAGTTTTGGACTTCTACAATAAGTACGGTCATTCGCTTGCGCATAATCCAAAGATTTTCATGATTTTTAACGCATTTCTTTTTGCTCTTCTAAGCAAAATCTCTGGTTTTCAAATACAGCGGAAGTAGCTGTACTTCAAGAATTCCATTGTATTTGTTCATGGCAAGCCCTTCGAATACCATGAGAAAAAGAGGAAAGGAGCGCATTGGTGCACCAAACTCTGGCAATAACAATTATGTTCACACTTAGTGCTTTCTTCGAATTCCTTGCTGTTGAGTACATTTGTATTACGTCGGCGACCGATCCGGTCGCATAAGCTCAATCCTAACCGATTAAGGGAGAACGAAAATTCATATGTACAAGCTGCAATCTCATCCATGAAGCTGACAAGCTGGAGCCCGAACTGGTTGTGGTCTGCCGCCCGTGCAATTAGCGAATAACGGACACTAGAGTCGGTATAATTTGTTGCACTTTCAGAAGCCCTTATCATAAAAATATTACTATTGTTTCGGTTAATAAGATAGGTATGATGCCATTTATGGCATATCTATAAGACAGAGAAGCGCTGAACCTTCCTCCGAGGCATTAAGTTAGTCTGCTTTTGATTATATAGTAACCGAATCTTGCAAGCTATGTTCATTATCTGCCGTGTATCTTGTAAGGGTACGACATCAAAGCAAAGTTTTTTTTTTTGCCGAAAAGCTGTCTTCGAACTGATCTGCACGTTGGCAGATGAAGAAAGCTCATTCTTTTGCAAGGTATTACTAGTTTGCTCAATAGATCACAAAAAATCATTTCATGGGCAGTGCCCAGTGTTAGAATGATTCTCAAGTAAGAATTTAAAAGAACATTTAACTTTACGTTAATTAACGACAAACTGTGAACATATGATCGCGACTTTGTTTAAGTAATTGATAGAACCTAAGGGCTAAGTATGTCAGTCGCCTGGATTAAATGTCGAACATCGATATCGTATGCTCTGTCCGAAACGAAACAGTCGACTAAAGTAGCCCGACAATTCAAGAGCGCATAGAATGTCCCGAGACTTTACCTCGACACCACATATTGCATGACAAAGGTTGCCAATAAATTGGAGAATTCAGTATAAAAAATTGTTAATACGGTATTTCTCCCCATTCTTTATTGCCCGCACCATTACCTTTCCAAAATTCCTGGGAAAGTCGAAAATGTTCCCACCTCAAAGAACTTGCTTTTCTGAAAACCAATGATGCGTAGCATTGTCGATGATCGACCTTTGAAATATTAGCTATATGCAGGTCAGTGACGAGAATATACAACACACTTATTTCGCAACAGTTGGGTATCACAACCAAATAGTAGTCGTGTTCCATTTTTCGAACGGAATTCTTTACTACTGCCAATAAGTCTCGATAGCAGTGTGCTTTCCAATTTAGCGTCGCAGCTGTTCGTTTTATGCGAAAAAAAGAGGTCCGAATGTTTGCCAAGTGGGATGATAGGACATGCGCCTTTGGTAAGTGGTCTAGAGAATCGGCCAACTTTATGGCTTTCAACGTTCTTATTTATAATGCAAACATTCTACGAAAGGTTCGTGTTTCCGCAACCCGATCGGTCGAAAACGCATTCCACTCGCTTGAAAATTTCAGCAATTTTTTTGCACCCTTCAAAGAGGTGCAGCATCACTCATGATCCATGAATGGGTTTGAAATTACATATGCAAATGGACTAGGAAAATGTTTGCAGGGTGTGAACTAGAACTGCAAGATGTTACATTTCTGATTTCAGTGTATGTTCAGTTGGAACTAGCCAAGAAACGGCCTCAAATATATATGCAAATAGACACGACAGTAATTTACAATATGAGCATTTGCAAAAGCGCATAAAAGGAAAAAAGTCTCCTCAATGAACTCTCGCACAAAATCAGCGTTTAAAGAAGTTCATGGCGAAATATAAAAATCTCCTTCCAGAGAAGTTCAACGACGAAGTGGAAGAAGATTAAAGATACAATGCCGGGATTACTGCTTTCAGATTCAGAATCACATTGACCACTCCAAGAGTACAGCCTCGACGTGACAGTCTTCTTAAATGGGGCATTTGTATGTGCAGTAAAAAGTCTGATTCTTCATATTTGAATAATTCCGATGCCTTTATGATAATAATACGATCATTTGAGACCGGAAAAATTAGACAAATGAATATCGCATTTTGGCCTCAGAATACGTTTGCCGCAGCTTCCCTCCCCCCTCCTCCCCATCCCCCCTACCGCGTTTTAATTGCTTTATGACTGCCCTGCATCGCGCAGATCGTTTGGAACAATATTTTAAACAATAATTGTAATTGTGTATATAGCACGTGCGTTTGAAATCGTGAATCATGCTCTTAGTGGTGAAAATAGGCAGCATTTTTTAGCATACATTTTTCGTATAACCATTACTGGTTATCTTGATCAATTTGTGTATTTTTCAAGAGCTGTCAGACAGTCTGTTTGCTGGATAACGGTGCTGCGATTTTAGCGATTGCATCAAAATGCTTTTATGCGGTTTGGTGAATTTGCATTCCAAAAGCAGACTCTGGTAACGCCGTATTCACGAATATGCATTGTTGCACCTGTCTTTTGCGTAAGCCCAACTACGGGACTTCTGAAACTAGGAATACAAAATTTGCTGGCTATAATCGGCAGCACCGGCTGCGTCAAAATTCAAACGGGCTCATTAGCTCTGAGGGAGTTGAAAGCCCTCGAAGGCAACGAAAGATTGTGGTAATACGACTGTTCGGATCACTTACTTCCTCAATTGAGTGATGGAGGAAATAAACTTTGAAAGAAGAATTATCTACGCGATGAGATCAGCTAGAATACGCAATCTTGTTGATGCCGAGGTGTTTACGAAATTGGCTGATCTCAGTATGCGTCACGAAGGCGTTAAATTGTATTATGCGATCGCAGCAATCGCATTCGTTTCCTCAATAGTAAGATATAATTATGACGCAACAATCCTCTACGGACTAATCTTCAACATGAAGAGCTCTACAAGGATGATCCTTCCCTTAGTTTCGTTTCTAAGCGTCGAGAGCAAAATTTTGCAGTTTAGGAGATCAGTACGTATCAATTCGAGAAAGCTGAACCCGTGCCATGCGTTCATCCATACGACACGTGCCTTACATACGGCTTAAATGCGAATGTAAGCTTGCACAAAACGAAAATTTTATAAACAAATATACGGCGCATGTTTTTCGTTTTCGAACGGCTAGAGTCCTTGAAATATGCAAAAACTGAATCAAAGTTGTTGAAAAATTTCTTTCCCTACGAACGCCTAGGCATGAACGCACGCTAACATTATCTTATTCGACTTCAGCGATGCTGAAACTAACATTCTCCAGAGTGAGATCCTTTCCCAATGGTAGCTACTTTTTCTTTTTCTCACCTCGAAATCTTAAGCTTAAGACGTGAACAACAATCGATGTGTTGATGAGCTGCAACTTCGACGTTGTTCTAGCTTTAAGAAATGCCGAATATGAAATATGCATATGAAACGACTTTATGACGAAAAGAAAATTGCGTAATGATTGGATTAAGTTGAATTTAGTTGAAAGAACAATCATCAAATTCGGCATCATATTTCAGCCTTCTCATGGCTCAGAAAGTTGGGATCAATGTAGAGGGCAATTTGAAAGTCAACTTTCTGAACATTATGTAAGTAGGGACTTCAATAGATGCAGATAAAATGCATTTTCGCGAGTGATTTGGAAACAACTGGAAACGATGTTCCATATCACTTTATAAAGCTTAGAATGCTGCGCACATATTTGGAACATGACATGACTTCCTTTTTAGGTGAGTATTTTGTAGTCTTGAGAAACAGGACATTCCTCAAGATATCAGGGGCAATTGCTGAGACAGATTTGCGATTCCTCCAAGCGATTGTCAACAGCTTTGTTCCAGTCATACATCGAAATGCGGAAATTCGACCATTTGTCCTATGCGGTAACATAAAAAGCTTGAGACGTAATATATTTAAAGTTGTGATTTAAAAAAAAAATCAGAGGAAGCTGTTCTTATGCTTACTTGAACAAATCTCTCTCTCTGGGAGAACTCTACTTATGATGAAACTCGAAAACATTACTGTTTGAGCGGCAGGTCAAATACTAATGTGAGAAGATGGATGACCAAACATTGGTGAACTGACTGCCCTCTCGAATCACGTCTTACGAACTGTGTGTACTTCTTCCAACGGTATAATTATTGCCTCTAATTCTTTATTCCGAATTTCTTCTAATGAATCTTAGCTCTAAACCGAATAGCGTCGATTATTCCTAAGTGGTTTTTTCCACATATGCGTGTTAATTTTGTTTTCGCGAACTAAGCTTCTTTAGGCGAACTAAGCTGAGAACCACTTTAGGCCCATGGAAGTAGCTATCTGCCTATCGGATGGTAATGCTAAAATTCTGCAACTGTTTCTAGGCGGAAAAGTTGATTTTTATTCTCCATGCTCGTTTTCAACCTTGTCGATTTGGGAACAGCGATGAAATAGAATGTTTTGCTCGAACACCAAGAAGCATATGATGTTTACGCTTTTTGAATATTTCAGTGAACCCTCGGGCTTAACGATAGCCTATGAATCTAAATGAAAAGCGCATGCATACCTAACAGACAGGCGGATTACACAACGATGGATTGAGTTCTGTGCTTCTTCTTTACATCTTCAATGTAATTTTGCCCGTCTCAGATATCGCATGAAAACTTTTTAACTAAGATTTCGTTTAAACCGCCTTCTTAAACGTTTGTGCATCATGCATGAAAACGTGCAGATTTGTGAGGTATTCATTAAAGTAGCGATGCGGCGATCTCGGAAGCTCTAAAAAAAATTCAGAAATTGTGATCTCCTGCAGATCAGTAAAGCCGGAATTTCATGGTATTTTCTCATGCTGCATTCGTGCATAATTTTACACACAATTACAGCACATCCAAAGTGGCTAAAGACGTCGTATGTGAGAAATGCCTTCAGTAAGTGCACGCAAGAACGAATTTTAAAATTTCCGGGTCTTTCAAGGCTCGGAATTTGTCAGCCGTTTCCCACAAGATAATTCGATTTACTGCCTGTTTCGTAGTTGATGTGGTGTACTACTGTAGAAGGTTGAAGAAAATCATCGATCTTCAGTCCGCGGCTTTTCAGCAACGTCAAAGAGTGGCAGCAGAGGGGGGGGGGGGGAAAAATATTTGACGCAAATTCCTGGCATATTTCCTTATATATCTGTTTAAAATCGCATGTTACGGAACAGATCAATGTTGTTTTTCATACAATTTCCACATATCAAAGTCTCCTTCGTTGTGCTTATCATATCGATTGATTGCGTAGTTCAAGAAATTGAATGCCGAATCGAGTTCACAGGTTGCACTCTCCCTCGAAAGGAAGCTAGAAATCACTCAAATGTGTTATGCGATTGACACTCAAGATGTTTCTCGGTGAATTTAGCAAGAGAGGGTTTCAAGATCGCCTAAGCTGTTATAATGCACCCGGATCGAAATTTTTTCCCACGGTTATAACTGTTAGTGGCCGAAAAATCGTAATTCAAGCATGAACGGCAAATAAGGCTTAATTTTCTGAAACGAAAAAGCTGCAAAATTTCGCAACATTTTCAAAATGTTGCGAAATTTTGCAACTCGTATGATTTTTGTCAAAAATTTGTGCAAAATTTTACTTCCTTTTTTTTTTTAAAATCTTTCCAGGCATACAGTTGTTTTTGTTCAAGTGATCGCATTGATTTCGGATATGCTAGTTGTTGTGCTCCTTGACGCACGATGTTTTCTGTTAAGTGTATCGCTGTGAATGACAGATTAAACCGATTAATGCGCATATTGTAGTGGCTTTCGAAATGTTTTTGTGATCTAGTCCGTAAGGAAATGGAGGCCTTATCTTATGATAGCTTATCTCTACTCTCTCCAAACGTGATCTCTTCGGTCGTCTTATATGAGCATAACGATTACAAAAGGCGATAAATTTCCACTAATCTTCCATATGTGCATTTCACCGTTTTTGTACACATTTTGCTAATCATCAGCGTATACTTCCTTTCCCTTTACATATTATCAATTTCCTGAGTACGTTATATTCATCTTTTCCAATCAGCATGAGGGCTGGATCTCTTATCGAGAATTATTTGCTGCCGAACTGAATACATTTTCCCTTTGTTATCACTTTATGCGTGCTCGAATTTCACCAAGAGTCTGCAGAGTGAATCGTCCATCAAGCCTTGTAGAACCATTCGAGTTATGCTCAGTAAAAAAAAAATGGCTGAGCAATAAGAACATGTACAAAAGAAGGAAGTGCAGAGGAATTTTGCTTTCACAATAGTATGCTTACTAAGAGGTCGGATTGTTGTAAACGGTTAAAAAAGAGCTGATAGCAGGCAGAAGAGCATTTTCTGGAGATTTTTTACACAATGATATGCACATATGGCTGGGTTGCGTTATCGAATAAACTGTTACGGTTTTAGAACGTCTTTTCATTTTCAAAACATTTCCATTCCACATACAGGTTTCTTTCTCTATTACATTTCCGGTCGGCTTATCACTTATCTTTTATCATAGCAACTAACCATTTTTGTCCAGCTTTTTTTCCCTACGTCTATATATAGGCAAAGTTTGTCTCTATAACGTAACGCTATTTTGAAAGCATTTACTTATAATTCTGACATCAAAGAACATAAATGTTTTCTTCCACGATCGTCCATTAAGCGCAACTGGCATTATATATACTCCTATTATTTCGCTTTGCTGAATCCATTAGGGAGCTTTGTTTTCATTCATCGACTGAATTATGATTTTTCGAGGACACACAAAAATCGCTCACTCCGGAGAATGTTTGTTGGAAAAGATAATTCTGAAAACAACAGGAAACATGTGATCGCTCGAAAATCACTAATCAAAATAAGCTTTACAATTTTCGTTTTATCTTTTTGTGACTTGTTGTGCGGATTCCTCCCGATAAATATATTGTGACTTGTTGTGCGGATTCCTCCCGATGAATATATTGTGACTTGTTGTGCGGATTCCTCCCGATAAATATATTGTGACTTGTTGTGCGGATTCCTCCCGAGAAATATAGAGGGTTTTCACTTATCTGGAGGAATCCTTACAACAAGTAACAATCACTTGCAACTGTTGGTTTTGTCTAAAAATATTTTTGTATGCAGTTAAAGCAGAAAACAATTTATTTTCATCGGCAATCGATGTGATCCTCTAATAACGTCGTCAGGCTAGATTATTATGTAATGTATCTCGCTACCCCATCCCTCTCCTCATTTCCATCATCCTGTCTTCGTCCCGCTTCCCGCCGTCCCACCCCCTACCGATTTCGCTGTTCATAACAAAGCCTAAAATAGGAAGTGTTGAAGTCGGCGTGGCTGAAAATATTCAAAAAATATATCGTTATATTGCAAGTTGTAGAACGTTTCTCATCCTTTTATGCAGACTTCCACTGGACAAACTGCATAATAAAATGCGCATACTATATCTGCTTATCACAGTGTCGATAACGAAGACAATATTGCTCGAATTATAACAACTTTTTTGTAACAGCCCTGTAAACTATGAAAATCATAGCGAAACTCGTCAAATGGCACAAGTAAAACGCAGCGCTAACAGCACTGAGCTTTCTGTTCGCCCGTTCGGAATGTCTAATAAAAGAGTTTGTTGAACAATATGTGTTACACTATGATCTGCAATAAAGTAAGAGGATAGAAAAAACAGTTACTTCTAAGTGAAGTCAAATTGAAATCTTTCTAAAGTATCGCTTGACAATCGATCAGTAGTGAAGTAAAACTGCTTCATTGTTCGTCAACAGCTTCTTCGGGGCATCGACTGAGCTTCTTTGAGGAAAACAAAGAAAATCAGTAAACAATGCGTGTTCCATGTTCCACTCGTACTGACTAAACAATTCAAGTGGATTTTAGCTGTGATATGTATGTTTACTTTAAAAATCACCTATTACAAAGGCCCATTCCTCTTGTGCTCAGCTTAATTATGCCAACTGCTTGAAGCACAGCAATCATTGTGGCGAGAATATTATTGAATAATTTTTTCCCCCTAGAGCTCCATAAATCCTTCGAAATTCATCATTCAAAAATACCATCGAAAATTAGTGATCACATCCTCTTAAAGCAAACCGGCAAAGGTAACGGCATAGAAAACTTGACTGGTACTTCGATATTTCATTGCCTCATCGATATCCTCGTCACTGCTAGTCGAATTCAGACCGCTGACCGGGAACCGCATTTCATGAGAATTTATGGCTTTTTGCGATGGGTTTTTAGGCCACTAATATTTTAACTTTACAGTAAGCCTAGTCCAATAAACTCATCTATTCACCCTAAGTAAGGGCTATTACCTGAAGCTGGAGTGAAAAAAACGCCATCAGGAATTCTCATTCACTGCCTCCTGCTTCATGTCTGTCAAGATGTTATGTCTCCGCGCAAAGAGTTTAAAACAGAAATATATTCAACTGGTTTATTTCGACGGTCGGCTGACACTTGCTTCTAACTTTTACGCCACTGTTTTCGTACGTCCTGCCCGATTAATTACAGCTGTGTACGCCAAGGTTAGTCATCTTCAGTTAGTTCCTGACCTATCAAACATTCGTGATTTTACGCCGTCATCGTCCTCTTTTCGTTGCCTCTCGGACAATCGCGCCGTACGCTTCGACTATGAATAGTCGCCGCATATCGAAGGCGTATAACGCGTGCCGTGTGTATTTGATAAACGCAGGAAAATTTGCATGAAGCAGCGCACTATACGCATCCAAAAAAAGTTGCTCGTTCTATGTTTGCAATTTGCTATTTTTTGCAAAGTTACTGCAAAGAGTTGCAAATTTACTTTAACTACATCTTCCTCCTTACTCTCGCATAACGTTCCTGCTTTTCACGTTTCACCAAACTAACAGCGAATAGATCGAATTGAAGTTCAGTTCAACATTACCTGAGTTTCTGCTTTCTTGGTGTGCCATTAACCGTTTTCGAGTCGCAATAATCATGAGGAGCACAGCTTAGCTCAGTGAGAAGTCGATTTGTTTATTAGTGACAATGACAAATTAGCGACAAATTAGTGTCAGTGACAAATTAGTGACAAATTAGTGAAAAATTAGTGACAGTGACAAATTAGTGACGCGGCAAACATTCGGCCATCTTCCGGGCAAAAGAAAAACATTGCTATTATTACGAAAGAAGCGAAAAATAAACTGTCACAATCTCTATGTATGTTAACCACATATAATTTGACTGAAGTTATTTACGAAAACATAGTCATTCCTTGGCGAATCATTCCTCTTGGCGTAAGACATGTGTTGACCCTTGAATGTTATCGCCGAGCAGAAACGAGACTTAAGAAATCTGTTCAAGTCGTCTAGATCTCCTTATAGGACTGATATGTTATCTCAAATTGCGTTCATTTCCTCGTTGCATCTATATATCGCTCGAGAGCGCAATTACAATTAGCAATGTCACGTGCTACAACTTAACGATATGCAATTCCGTATAAAAGATTAGAGTTCTTTTTTCATACTTTGTTATAGGGTAAATTTTTAAAAAAAATTTCTGCTAGCCTGCTGCAGCGTTATTTGAATCGTATACAAGCAAACGCAGTCATGTAAAATTCCAGCTGCGAATCGCTCGCTTGAAGATTCCATGGTTTTTCACTACGGGTCCTCACATTAAGAGTTTTGAAAAAAAGACGGGGTTATTATGTGTGACAAAAAATGTATATGGAGTAATAAATTTGAATAGTAAAGTGCCGTGAACGTGCCAGGTTCTGACTGTCCTCTATTATGATTTTTTTCTACATACACCGAACAAACGCTGACATTTCCTTCGTAGTAGTAATACAATATGTTGTTTTAAATAGTTGGGAAGTTAGTCTAAACCATACATGGACGGATACTTATCGTAAGTGCCGATATGCTATGATGATATAGAAAAGCGGAAAATAAGGCAAACAAACGATTGCAAGACATCTCAAAAATTTGTATCACATTTGGAATAATCCTTGCACGTTTGATTCAGCTCCTTTACCAAACGTTCAAACAATTCGTTAGCAAAGCTGCCAAAAAAATTTTGTTCATTTTGCTCCCTGCGATTAGCATTTTCCACTGATTGTTAATCAGCTCGCAGAAAAATCAGCTTTTAATAATAGAAAGGTATGAGCATCGGTGATATTAGGTACAAAAACAAGATATTAGGTACAATTGCTTGTCGCCAGTTCATGAAACGGACCCATCATAGAGGTAATATTTCCAAAGTGCATATCCTGTTAGCCCTTCCCGCCCAAATATATTTCAGCGCGTTTTTCTGTTTGTTCGATGGATTCGGTAGAGTGGCGTTTTGGTGGTTATTCGTCAGCGAATTGTATCTAAGCTTGCATACAAAATTTTCATCCAGTAATAATTACGAAATCTGCTATCGCTGGCAAAACAAAGTTTTAAAGCAACCAAAATCTTATTATAGTTGAAGGCGGAAGCAGACATTGCCGATCGGCAATAAATTATAGCGAACCGATACTTTTCACATCTCATTAGTGTAATCGTGCCGGCTACATTTGCTAAAACTTCCGCTTTCTCATTATAATTTTGCGAACATTTGCTGAGATCTCCTTCCCAGAAAACTTCCATGAGATACCATAACAGAATCATAACGGAATATTAACCCCCCCCCCCTCCAATAAGGGAGCCGGTTGATTATACACTCTTTCTAAAAAATTAAGGTGAATTTATGAAGCGTCATCGATGAAATGTTTCATCCCACATTTTACACTCTCTTAGTCGAAAACGGCAGAACAATTTAATGCGGGGTGCTGGTACTTCTCTTTGATCGCTAAAGTACACTTATCACGTTCACAATATGCCATCATTTGTTGATCTACACCGCTTTCATATTGTGAGAGAGGATTAAAAGTTTGATAACCGACCATAGATCTGCTCGAGCAAAAAAGAAAGCTAAGTCACGTTTTTTATGAACTCGACTTATAGCATTCTAAAAATGATACCATGCTTCTGTGCTTTTTTACTTCAGCGTCTCAAATGTCAGTAATAAACTTAACTGCTTTGATCATCTACAAATTTCCGATGTGTTAAAAGTTCGAGCTCACTATTGCCCGAACACTGGTTCTTTTTTTAAAAACATCATCTGAGGTCTTGGAGTACGGCAGCTGCACAACCTTTAACATGTTCAGGTTGAAGAATTCTTGCCATCTAGGGAGTAATTTTCAAGGGAGCAATGTTTCCGTATGCAAAGCGGAGGAGGGGGGAGGGGTTGGAAATGGAGAGAAAGGAATCATCAATCGTTCGATTTCCGCATTTTGGAGTGACCTTAGTGTAATTTCGAATTCAACTGTATATTCGCTCCTACACCTTAATTTTACGTTCTCGCCTCAAACATCGACAACAATGTGGCTTGTACTCACGCATTGAAACGCATAACGTACAACATGATTTTATCCATTCTACATGCGTTGTCTGAAGTTGTGAACTTCTGAAATTTCAGTTTTAATTGTCCCTTCTAAGAAGGGGGTGTGGGAGACGAAGGAGGGAGCGCGGGTGGATTTTCTCTTTTGGAGTGAGAAAATTTTTTTCAATTTCCTCGTATGCAACCACTCTTAACAAACCCCTTATCGCTTCCATAGGCATGGCACAAAGCTTAAGCTTACATGCCCATACATGTGTTGAAACGTAATTTCTATTTTTGCCGTAATTTCACTTGAACGTCTTTTCGATTATTGTCGTACTTTGTCGATGCCTCCTCGTTCTCCAAAATAACCTTCATATGGTGCCTCGACAAATGCTCCCAGAGGAAGTCAATCAGGCAGAATCACCTTCCAACACCAGGAGATTGTCAAATGTTTTATCGCTTTTCCACTTTGCTCTTTCCGTTTTTTTTTCTAATTTAGCCTAATGTATTCTTTGGAGGGGTTTGTTGCAAGTATCGATGCCACTCCTTGAATACTTTCTTACAGTGAAATTTTTTTTTCGAAACTGCAAAAAAAGATGGTGAATCAATTTCTTCCGCATAGTATGCGAAAAAAAAGGAAAAATTAATGAAAATTAGTTAAATTTAATTAGGCACCTTATAAATGAGGAAAAATTCTATGTTCGTCTTCTTAATTTATGTCCTTCATTGCAGTGCCAAAGTGTTATCATCAAAATTCTCGATAAACCAAAGCAAAAGCTTTTTTCAAATATGAAGTGAATATTTAGATAAAATTTCGATATCGTATATTCCATAATTGTTTATTGGAAGTTTTATGGAGGGAATTGATTTATCACCTGTTAAATGATTTAGTAGTTCCATTCGTTTATTCGATTATTGGCTGAAACGCATGTATAAAGGATACGAATTTGCACCCATAGCAGCAGTTTTATTTAACTTGTTGTACAAGAAATGAATGCAATCTTTACTAGAATTTACCGATTAAGTTATATTCTGAACGTAACGACCAATGTAGAAAGAGTTAGTTGTAATGTATGAAAACAGATGAAAACATGAGATCGATTAAATATAAGGCTATATGGCCGGAACGTTTAAGAAAGTAATTGCTTGAAAGTTTAATTGCAAAATAAAGTGGTGAAAAAATATAGACAATTCAACAAACATAATTCGTATTTGTTTTTATGTTCAACATATGCATCTAATTATATTATTTCAGTCACGAATTGCATTCAGAAACTAGAATAGAATTTAGTATTTAGAGCTAAACGAGCGCTCACATATAGCATTCGTTCAACTACAACTAGCTAAGACTTGTTTCTTCTTTTCAGACTACATAGGTGAAGAGAGGCCAATTTTTATCGCACAAACTTAAAATTTTTTTTTCCTAATAGAAACTCTGAGAATAAAGAAGAAAAATTTTTATGAAAATGCCCTGAAAATCATGCATCTTTTCCATGAAAAATGTGAAATTTTTTCTTTCCTAACATTCAACAAATGGGAAATGTTCATTGCAACGAAATAAAGTATTTGATTTAAAAAATACGCGCTGATTAACTTTCAATTCCATATCTATTTATAGCAGTAAATGATTGACATGGAGCACTCTTTTTGTATGTTGCATGGTTTGTTGAATTAAAATACGAATTGCCGGTTCAATGATAATCTAACATTTAAACGTTTCACATACTGGATTTTACTCGAAAAATGAACTTCTCAGTTTTTGAGCTACAAGCCAACATAATGAAAAATTTTCAATGCTTTTTCGATAAACAGCACAGGGGAGAGGATGCATGAAAATGTCGAGAACAATGAACATTCAAAATTTGTTCTTTTATTTGCCAAATAAGAACGTCATTGTTTAAGCCGTTGTGCGTTAAAGCAGCTATATTAAAAGCATGATGACGTCAAGATGTTCAGTGATGAAATGCGTTCGAGTGATGCAAAACTTCTCAGCTGAAAACATCAGTAGTGCATTAGTGATTTTTTTTGATAAATGCTTTTATGATTCCACAAAGGCTATACATGTGAAGCTGTGATACTTGTGGTATAAGTTGTGATACTAGTGATATAGGTTTTGATACTGGTGATATAAGTTGTGATAGCAGTGATATAATTTGTGACACTAGTGATATAAGTTGTGATATTCTGCTAGGTGACGAAGACCGCATAGATATGAGATGAAAGGAAATTCGGGAATGAAAACATTTCAGAAGTGGAAAAAAAGAACAACATTATAAAAAGTTTGAGAATTTCGTATGTATGTAATAAGTTTCACCCAATTAGGAATTTTATTAATCTGTGAAAGCAATACGATTTTATTAAATTCCTTCTTCATTTTAATGCGCTGATTAATTTTCTTGGAAACGTAAAGGATGAAACGACTCACATTTTTGCAGTAATTGCATGAATTGCAATTGCATGATAATTGCAATAATTACAATTAATTGCATGATATGCATGAAAATTATAGATGTCCATCGCTAGCAAGTGCTCATTAAGCCACTTGTTAATGACGAACATCCTCATCAAAGGACGCCATTACGTTCGAGCGCTAGCCTAACACACGAGAAATTTTCTAACCTGTCGATTTTACAAGCTTTTTTCTGACAAACTTTCGAGGGAGATATGATGTGCCTTGCACAAGGGACACTCTAAATAGTTTTTCTAGGCCATGTTATTCCATGTTTCCT
>JPKZ01003117.1:8185-32118 GCA_000803305.1 Toxocara canis | reverse complement strand
CCCCCCCCCTTCCCCCCTCTTCCTCCCCTAACCTTCTCACTTTCATCCATTGCCTCCTCCTCCCTCCCTCGTTTATGCCCGTCATCCTTGTATATCTTTGGAATGCCGATCCAGGAATTTGTTCCAGGCTAATCATATCTCCCGTTTGTCTCCCGTTGCGTGTCGTCATTCCATACGGCTATCCGACTTTATGCGCACATCGCGACATCGAATGTGCAGAGAATAGTAGCGATTATGTGAACTTATTGAAGTACTATGATGCAAATGATGTAACTCGAAATCGAAGTGACAGTAGGTGCCGGGGAATCTGTTGTCGTCCTTTTGAAATAATGCCAGTCTTTAGGTGACAGTCCAATAAAGATCAAAAAACAAAATTGCGTAATAAGATCACTCTCTTATTTATAATAAGTGATGGGAGAGATGTTTCACATGATGCATCTAACAATTTGATGTGGATGTGCATTATGAATGATGTGCAATTTTCGAGCAAAATACAGCTATGTCAACGCTACTGAAAGGAGGTGCTTCAATATATCGATAACTTTATGAAATTGTTTTGCGATTTAGCTCGAAGTTATTCCATGCTTCCATGCCATAAAATATCGGAAACGCTTATCACTATCAAACAAAACCACTTCTTTAATTCAATGGCATCGAGAATACCTTACAAGTCTTTCGACAAGACGCTGATGTTAAACTAGGTTATTTCGGACGATAAGTAATTCACAAAAAGCAAGGAATCTTGGGCTTAATAAGTTTATTAGTTGTCATTCATCTCTTCATTACCACCTCCTCCACCTCCATTCCCATCTCCCCGCTCATTCGAAACGAATGTCTACCAAAAGTACCTTAAATGTCAGCAAGATGGGCTAAAAATTCCAGTTCATTCCACGCAGTTGCGATTGTGACATTTTATTAACCTCTTCGATAAATTGTTGCAGTTTAATGAAGAAGAAGACGCCGTTTGAGAACGACAAGCAATTAAACAGATCCACACTTAGTTCTCAGCAGAGACCATACTCATAAAACCCCGCACCCACAGAACAACCAGCGCACTATTTAATTTAGTTAGGTACCGTTTTGATTTCTTTTCATAGTATTCAAACCGAAAAGAAACCCGAGTGATGATAGTTACAAAATTTGAAATATCATTATATTGTATAAGATGCAGATGCATTAAAGTTCTTCGTTCCTTTCATACAACAATCCACCATTTTTCATAGCGATCGCTTTTAAATTGTTAGCTACTTTTAATAATTTTGCCACAAACATAATGAATGAGATAGAAATTATTAAAAAAGTTCTTTGATTGTACTGATGAATTTAATTAATGAATACAATTTAATTTATTAAAAAGTTGAACTGATGAATGATTGATATTTTATCGTTTAATTTGCTCGATTTTCGATGCAAACGAATGCACCTGAAGTGATCGGTGTATGCAGCTGAACTTCTTGACAGCTGGCTATTTAAAAGTATGTACTTAAGTAAAAGATTTGCTTCGAGACTAATATTTACCGCGAGAAAAAAAAAAGCATTTAATGTTCGCAGACGATTTAAAAACTGTTAAACCAACATATGAATGAAAAAGAAAAAAAAAAAGATGCTTATTGCATATGAGCACAATTATTGTACATCCTTTTCAAATGTGTTCATCAATTATGAAAAATTCATATGATTTGATAACAGCTAATGCACATAACAATTATTCTCTATTTGCAATCGTCGAATCATTCGTCGATCTCATGATGAGATGTTGCAAAAAGTTTGCAACAATCTCACTTGGTGTGTTGGACGATTTCAAAAATGAAATAACTAAGAGGATCCCAACAAAATATTTGCATATTATGCGCTAAAAATTAATGAAACGCAAAAAAATAGGAGAAAAAAATTGCGAAAAAAATTTTGCTCGCCGTTCTTATTTTATGACCGTCTAAAAGGATAAGGAGTTGCTGAATTAAAAATAGCGAATACTTTTGAAATTTACACTTTCTTCACACAGTTACTTTAACTAGGTATGGCAATGTATTGTTACGAACACTTACAATATCGATGCAAGGAACTCCGAAAATATTGCAAAGAAAAATACGCAAAAATTTGATGTCACTCCCTTTAATAGGAACAGTGGTTCAGACTTGATATTTTGAAACAAAATCATTAATGAAAACATGAAAAAGCAGTTCTGACGAATGTGGCACTCATCGAAACAAAACTACGCTATCCTCAGTGAGTTCTAGTCAAAGTAACTCGTGATAAAGACATGTTCCTCAAGTGGCGATCTTGTAAGGGGCGGGAATGTGCGCCCTCTTGGGAGTTGGGATACATGAGAGGAATGAGGTGTGGGAAGCTCGAGCAATACCAAAGAGGCAGTCGAAGCTGACACCCGGTGGAAAAGTTCATGCGCCTAATGTACACACATATGCACATATGTAGGTGGATCCATACGTAAAACCATGTAGATACATATCTTTTGCGCTTTTCCTTCAACTTAGAAATTGATGGCTTACTATATAATCCTTTAGTGTGCAAATGTCCTTCATACTTTTGTGGCCAACATTTGGATGCTGAAGCAACGATTTGGCTTATCATTTGTATGCAGATTTCTTTGTACTGACAAGGTGGCGAACCTCTTTCTGATGTTTTGCAACAGCTGAATGAAATGCTTGCTGGCACCGAAGCGGCTTCTTTTTCAGGCGACACCCGCAAGACATTACTGTTCAGTGAAAACATTGAGACACTTTTTTTCCCTTTCTTTTCTCTAGGTTTATTGAAATGCACACTTTTTTGTTCATTGACTTTCATTACAAATATCAGTTCCGTCTTTTAGCACCGACGGACAATTTCCTGTTTATACTCTTATGAGTCACCTCCACTTTTTCATGCTGTTCTCGTCAAGTGACATTCCGGTCAAGGGCTATGTGCGTGGGTTAAGTTGTTGATTTCTTACCTGCTCAGCCATGGCTTTCGCATGCGCTCTCTCCAAACGATTTCTACACGTTGCGTTCGCCTCTGCTCAAATACTACTACCATGTAATAACTTCATTACTACTTGAACTAGCATGTAGTAATTGGTAGGGCATGAGGATCTTCTTTTGGAATAATGATGGGCAGCTATTCAGTGGCTCTTTTAGAAAATATATGGCAAGAATGATTGCTTGAACCTGATAAAAAATTCGATCAAAAATGAATGATTGAGAGCCTGCTGTTGTGTTACTAGGTTGGAATTCAAGATTTTCGATCAGTAAGAAAAATGGTGATCCTGGAAGCGACCCGATGGTCGCTTCCAGGATCAAGCGACCCAACCCGAAAATTACGTAATTAATTCTTGACCTGCTCTCAGCAAACATAACGATTGCATGAAGTGATTGAAATTAGAATATACAGAGATAAATTCATTGTTCGTTTGCTGAAGTATCAATGTGAACAATGTGCATACAAATTTATACGTAACACTACGTTTGAAACCCTTAAAGATTCCGGAAAATATGCATAACATCACATGTCGACGAGAAGAAAAGAACGTTTGAGGAAATGTATTCTCATGGAACGATCCACTCTTCGCTGTCAAAAAATGGCTGGTTGATATCTTAACTAAATTGTACCTCGCTGGGATAGTCCAACTTCTTGGTGAAATGTGGGAATATTTATGTAAAAGGACTTCTCAAGTAAGTAGCGACCCGCTTGAATTCTTTGGTGACTGCCTTTCCGCTTCGCTAACTCATAAATAATCGCCTATTTTGGTGTCTTCACATGCATTCAATTTTGCAAATCTCGAATCGCTTGCTGCTCGTGCTATCATCAGTTCTCGCAATTGCGATAACGTATTTTACGCGTACCTACTTTGTAGTTGTTGTCACTTAAGTGTTGTCAAACGACATTCTCGAGCAACCTTAGCTTTTAAATGATTGGGCTCACCAATTTCTATACTGCAACTAATCATTTCTCGACCTTGTGCTACGCAACTGTGACATTGCTATCGCATTTGAAATGAATAACTGAACTACTAAATCGTTTTTGCGATCGACTTACACCCTAATCAATATAGTCTCCATTGTCTCCGTTTTTGTGATCCATAGCGTAATTTGCTAGTTAATAAATTCGCATAAGCAAATAGCTATTTCTTAAGTGTTGTCAAACGACATTCTCGAGCAACCTTAGCTTTTAAATGATTGGGCTCACCAATTTCTATACTGCAACTAATCATTTCTCGACCTTGTGCTACGCAACTGTGACATTGCTATCGCATTTGAAATGAATAACTGAACTACTAAATCGTTTTTGCGATCGACTTACACCCTAATCAATATAGTCTCCATTGTTTCCCTTTTTTGTGATCCATAGCGTAATTTGCTAGTTAATAAATTCGCATAAGCAAATAGCTATTTTTAATGAACCGTCGTAAATTAGGAATTGTTTCGGAGAATCTCTTTACTATGATTGCGTTGCGTACGATGGGTTTATCTGAACTGTATGATCACTAAATTTATTTCCACTAAAGTCATGCTACAATAGCGCAGCAATATGAAAGCCTTGAATCAACTGTAGCACAATTCGGCGCCTCGCATCTACCGGTTTAAAAAAATTTCGTTGAATTTTTCGGGAGCAGACTCAACTTCAGGATGAATCCAGTTCGAACCCCCTCAAATTAAAGCAAATAGGAGGAGATTGAGTATACGAGAAAGCAGTTTCGTAAAATTGGTAACTGATAATAAAGGTTGTGTTAAACTTGCAAATGGAATGAGAACTTGCGTTATTCTTGTACCTAATCCAATAAGCTTTACTATTCTATGCACTTTGCATTTTTGTTCGTTGACAATTTACCAAAACAAACTTTCTTCTAATATTCTCATTGACTTTTTGGGTTACAATCTTTTCATTGATCTACAAAATGTATCGTTTATGATATTACTTAGTTGATCACTTCCGTGATCGGCTAACGTGTGAAACGTTACTGGATTACTGGATTTGTACAATTCGAACTCTTTCAACAAAACGAATTGAAGTGTTTATCACTCATTTCAAGCGATACAGAAAACGTCGTTTCGTTAGAAAATGAGATGATTCACATTGTTAATTAGTTCAGCGCATAGCTCCTTCCCAGTGACTCAAAGAAAATGCGGCATTCATCTCAGGACCCGAACAATGTTGAGTTACTCTTTTCGGTTTGACTATTATTAAACATGCTTATGTGAACAATTCCTTAATATTCACACAGATCATTGTGCTTGAGGAGTAACCGTTCGCATTTGTGGCACCCTCCTACCTCATCTGATTTCTTGGGAGGAGTGGGAGGGGGGGGGGCGAGTAGTGGGGGAACTAGTTTTAACTAGTTTTAAGCAAAAAGCTTGCAGTTTCCAATACCAACTGCTGATTACTACTACAGTATTTTCTATGTTTCTCCAATATTATATTTTATTAATGTCGGCGTCTGCACTATGGGATTGTCGCAATGAAGGTCCCGACCCTACTCACCCTTTCGCGCCTTATGTTCTCATTCTCTTTTATGACCAGTTCTAGTTAGATTAGTTGTTGACGTGGTGCATGTATAGGCCTCTGCACAAATGGGCAGATGGTTCTGGGCGGAATTTTTGATTTGCTTTTGCATTGCACATTAGCTGGTTGACATTTTACATGTATGCTTCGTCAACAAATAAAATGCATTTGATTTTATTTGCTCTTCCTCGAAATGTCGCACGTCATGTTGCCCACATCACCTGTTACAAGCGTTTTTCTATATTTCGGTGCAGATGTGTTTTCTTGTGATATACGTGGGCGATTCTTTTTAAACTCAAGAGCATGCAAAATTTAATTTAAACTTACTTGTAAACATATATGGCTGTCAGCGAAATGCAAATGAGATGCAAATCGACGATTTCATCACATAGTAAATGCGTCATTAGAAAGGGTAGTTGACTGCGCTTGGAACTTAAATGTTGGCCGAAAAGTTCGGCGTTGAATGACGGCTGCAGAGGATGCGTGCTTTGCTTCGGTGAACGATGCCAGTTGTGAATCATTATTACTTAGCTCCCGAAATCAGCCACTTGCAAACATGACCAGAGGTTGAGTGTGCCATAGCGAATCTGTATCCACCCCCATTCCCCCTTCCCACTACGTTTTAGGGAAGGAAAAGAGCGATACATCCCAAGAAGAAGGTAGACGAGAGTTTGTCCAATTTCTTGTTCATGCTGCGGGAATGAGGGGCTGGGGAGTGAAGAGCTCCATTTGACCGTCTCCTCTTTCCCTCCGTCATTTTCTCACCAGCCCTAATCTCAAGGACAGTTTCGGAGAGCCACGTAGAAATGACTGAAATATTGCTTTTCATAAGTATTTCGCAAAATGTCGGATATTAAAACATGGGGAATACGATTTCTTTTAAATAGAAGACTTGAAGGATCGCTTAGTGGGGTTTGAACTGTGATGACCGATGCACTGCTAGAATGCCCTATTATTGGCTGGCAGTTTATGGAAGCGATTGATCTGACAGCAGGAGTATCAACGGCATACATCGGTGCAGTTCACAATATTGCACGACGAAGGAAACCGTTATTTTAATGCTATGATGGGATGTCTGAGCAGATGAATATGGAACCGTTTCAAAAAAGCAAGAAATAACGCACTGTTTTCGCCAACCGCTCCTCGTTTCTTTGTAAGATAATTGGCAATTAACCGCACGTTTGCCAAAGTTCGCTAGCGAAGATTCATGAGCAACATGCGATTCATTGACGCGCTGATGGACCAGCTAAAGGTTCGATAAGATCGCTGAGAGTCAAAATAGGTTCACGTAAGCTAAGTGTGAGTGGCTGACTGTAGGTTCTGAACACCTTGGCGCATCAGAGTCTTTTAATATTGGTTCGGTTTATTTTCTTTGATATCTCTTCGGAATGTTGACGTCCGAAGAAAAACTAGAAGCGATCTGGACAGGTTTTCTGTTTGCTTCACTGATATAACTGATTCCGAGAAGTTTGGATTTGTTTGAGCAACAGAACCGATCCAAATTTGACTGCATTCACTGTCAACACTGAGCGAATACTATCATGTTTTGGTGAACGAAGTTTTCGAGCAGTAGTGAGATGAGCGCTCGGAAAGGTTTTCAGGGAATTCAAGCCTTCGTTCGACTTCAAAAGAAAAACAAGTGGCTCAAAGATTGCCTTGGCGATCTGAGTTTCTTACTACATCCCGAAAAAAGGCTTCATGTTTAGCTTGCTCACATGGTCTTTGTCTCTGCAAAAAGATTATGCTTTATGTGATTTTACAAGTAAACGTGAAGCCTTTTTTTAAACGTGAAGCCTTACAAGTAAACGTGAATATGCCACCAGGTATGCGCTTGTGCTTAAAAAAGTGGATTCATTCGATAGTTGCCGCAGATAGAACCAATGTTGCCGGCGATCGAATCAGGCCAATTTCCCTTTTGGGAAATTCGATAGTAACCAGGCCAATTTCCCTTTTGGGAAATCATATTTGTGGTCAATATAGTGCCAAAATTAGTTAGGAAGGACCTAAATTTTCTCCTCTTTCTGGGTAACGCTAAAAGCATTGGAAATGTGTGATATACATTGCTCTACAATACTCTACGATTGTTATGATCGACCGGCTGAGACGTGAAGTTTCGTAAAAATATTAGAGCCGAGCCACTCACATGAAAGTTTTTCGAAAAATATGGGAATAGCTTGTGCAACAGTACCTGGGACCAGATGTATGGGGGACCAGATGTATGGGAAAAGCATGAATTAAGTGATACCATGGCCGCAAAGGCAATTTTAATCACGTATGCGAATTGTCATCTGCTCTAATCAAGAAGTTGTGTAGACTTCGAAACCTTCTGGAACCATGTCAGTGAAAACCCAAAATTTTACAAATATCCATCCCCCCCTCCTCTTCTCACTAAAACCGTTCCGAATCAAATGTGTATGCAGTCGTGGAGAGGTCAGTGGTTCCTATAGAACTAAGCTCGTTAACATGCTCGTCCTGTTCATGTGGTCAGATTGCTAGTTTCAAGTATGTTTCGAGTTTGTCAGCGAATATCTCTAAATTCACTTATCGGCTTCAGGCGATTACCATTAAAAATAATTTCCACATTTCAGTGATGCCCAAATATGATGGAAATTATGCTAGATTACATTTGCGTGGATCGTACATTATTTATGTTGGCTGCATCAGGCGGATTTTGGTTACACGAACGGTTACAAATGTCTTAACGAGGCCTATGTAAGGCGTGATATATCTTGTATGGCCAAGACACAAATGAAGCTGGTGCTAGTCATATTCTGGTCGGCTAGCACTTTAAGTATTCATTATTGTGTGATGCCTAGGCAGGGGATAGTTTGATAATTCGATTTAGTGGAAGTGAATTGGCGCATTAAGGGGGAACAAAATTTTGAATTATTATCCATTGGAATATGGAAAAATGCCAGCTATTGACGAAGATTCTTAGAGGAGCAACTTAGAAGCCGTTGCTCGATTGGTGATGCGCGCACATTCTCTAGCCACTTTGCTGCCTGAAACCCCGATGTTTTTGATGGTTCGACGAACACAGGTGTAAATGACGCCTCAATCGGTGTCGTATGCCTAAAAAGTCAGCATGCTGATAACGCATGCGTGATAATGCACGCGATAATGCACGCGAACGTATTCCATGTTAAATGTGAATGGAAGCTTCTTAAGTTTTTAATAAGGTTGGGAAAAATATAAGACCATTCATTCTCCATCCCACATCTACCTCTCCCCCCACCCCCCGACCTCACCTCGTATTTCTCAAACGAGCAGCAATGAGCGTTATTTCTAAACAGCTGATATTCCATCGTTGTGAGAGACGTCGACGATGTCTAGGGTTTACGTTTCAGAGAGAACTGCAGTCTAATGCATATTCGGAAAGCACAAGCATAAGAAAGTACAAATTGGTTAATCTACAGTATGAGGGACTGAGCAGCCTCGTAAAGCTTATCACATATTGTATTTCACTATTATTTCCCAGGTTGATCATCTTGTATCTGCTCTGGCCTTAGAGGCATCGGAAATGCCGAGAAAACATGTGTTCGTTCAGAGTGTTCGTTCGAAATTTCTTGAGGATGTGTTTTGCATATATTAATGTGAAGATGAACAGTTAGATAAAGGTTCTAGAGCTTATGCGGGGAACTCCATATTTGCATGAGCTCCAGGTGGAATTGAACCAACTGTACATCAAACAAGTTTCCAGTTAAGAATCCGATGAGTATCGACGACGAAGCTGTATTTCAGGATTGGTCGACATCATTTCTGTTCCAAACTCGAGAATTTTTTATAAAATTTACCCTCTTCAGAATGGCGAATTTATAACTGCTAGTGTAATGCCGCTTTTTTTTCAGCGGTTGCTTTTGGAAAGTTCGAAAAATGGGTCCTTATAGTGTGGGAAAGAACAGCCGTCTGAAACTGCAAATCACTGTTCCAATTGCTTTCCTCTTGTAGGAAAATGCTTGTTCCATGCCGTTGTTAATCTCAGTGTTGATATCTAGTATATTAGAACGTACCTTTTATATTGAGCTCAATACGAGGTAGCTAACAAGTATTTTCTACAGTATATTTCTACGTTTTCTATAGTACAGTATATTGGCTAACCTATACACCAGCTATTACTGTAGTTGATTCACGTCTCTTTATTAGCTATTCAATTCGCTGCTACTCTGTCTTCATCTTTTATCATGAAAAAAAAACCGTCTATTTTTTTTCTTTTCTTATTGCAGATTTTGTTTGCGTTTATATTGCTCTCGAGATGCTACCGTATTGTTTCGTTCGCATTATGCTCACTGTTTACTGAAATGCTTTCCATTTTCCGTTGGAAGAAGATGTTATCATCATCACGAGCAATATAACCAATATCTGGCATATCGTTTAATTGCAATTGTTTTATTTTTATTTTGTTGATTTGTTTTCGTTGGCGCAATAAATGTGCTAATTGCTGTCATAAACAAGTGTCATCCGGTCGTTTTGTTCATTTCACTCCTACAATTTTCGAATTGTTTATCCTATGGAATTCAAATATGTCGAACGTTTAAACTCTCTTTATAGAACATCACATCCGATTGCGAACAACGATAAGTACTACTAGGTGGAAAAAAAAAGAACGGAGAATATTAGGGAGGTACAACGAACACAAGCCATAAAACATACCATAACGCATCCATGGCAAACGAATAACGCCCTTTCGCATCAGTAAGTACCTACTCATGGAAATACGGTGATTGAAGATCGAGGAATTTTTTCAGTTTGACCAGACATTAACTTTTTAAGACAACATACCATAACGCATCCATGGCAAACGAATAACGCCCTTTCGCACCAGTAAGTACCTACTCATGGAAATACGGTGATTGAAGATTCGAGGAATTTTTTCAGTTTGACTAGACATTAACTTTTTAAGACAAATAACTAGCACTGCGTACATAACCATTAGATTTGGGAGCTATTCGCTCCGAAGTGCAAAAGTTACGATCACTTTGTACCTTTAAGTTTTTTCCTTATCGTCATGTACTTCAATGCCTTGGCCAAATGGAATTTAAAAGAAAAATAATAAGTAAGATTTAAAAAAATAATAACTGATGGACAATTACGCGTTTTTAATTGTAATGGTGGTTCTTCATGCGAGAACGTTTTCTGCGGACCGAATCGGATACATCGGCTAAATCTTTGAGATGAGCAGAAATCAACTTTAGAAGTTATTTGTCGAGGTCATAACGCCTTTTTGATGATACACGCTAGTTATGATGGCTGAATGAACGAAAAGCATTACTAATTCTTCGCCAAATATATTCAAATACGATGTTGCTTGCATGAGTCAACGACAATAAGCAACGATTTAGATGTTCACCTAACTCCTTTACGAGAGGAGTTCAAAACGGTGTTGCCGAATAATTCAAAGAAATTTACTGTCTATATTTTGTGCCCTTCACCTATCTGTAATAACTGGGAGGAATAAGTAAACTAGTAACAAACTGTTGCTCATTGCTTCACATTCGCTCAACATGTTGTTGATCACTCAAGCATTGGAACGCCTTCATACCGACAGGCGTGTTAACATTTTCGCTAAGCAATAACAATTGTCATAGTTCGAAAGCAGTTAAAACAATTCTCCCCATCGTTTGGGTCTTGCGGCATAAACTAGTGGAACGATAAGTAGCAGTGGGCTACCTAGTAGCTGTTATTTAAGCCCGTTTAACGCCATCTTTTCTATCATCGAGCAAGTACTTTCCCTTTTACAACACTACATTCTTTGAATATCGTACAGGTTTTAATAAAGCTGCTTATCTGCCTCAATGTATAAGCGCTTAAACAATGGTATCAAGGTCGCTAATTAGCTGCAGCATCCAACCAGCATAAAACCCTATCAAACCGATGATGTCTAGCAAAAATATGGCGCTTCTTCTTTTCTCATAGCTATCATCGAATCCCCTTGGGCAAATAAATCTTTTACATTAGCTTGTGATCAAACTGATGGTTAGCTTATTTCCGAGAAATTCCTGAATTACCTATTTCAAGTTATTCTCATCTTGTCAAGTACGGCGAAATGCTTTCGGAAAACGAGTTTTCCCGTTCTTAAAACGCGCCTATTAAGAACATGCTTCTCATTGTTTCCCAATAAGGTTTTTTTTCCTCGAATTCAATTATCATTTTTGCGGACACACCGATATTTGTTCCTGCGGTTTCACTTTTTTTCCTCCCTTCTTTTGCATCCCGTGCTGCCACCTTTTGCTTCATAAATTGCATATAATAACTTATAACTTCTATACGAAATCAATAATTTGTGAGCTTTTCCAATGTTCAACCTTGAGGAATTAACTACAAAGTCAACGTCTTGCAGTGGCAAAAAAACGTAACCTTCCTCGCTATAGATGAGGACATGAAGCAAATGAAATTTAGCTAATGGAACAATGCAGTATGAAGTAATTGAAACCGGAAAAACAATGCACTATTGCAGTAAGTACTTAGCAAATAGCAATCAAGTTTTTTTGTGATAAATATTTTTGTGTAAGTATACCAAGTAGGACTGTGACAGGAGTCGTCGACGCACAACTCTTGTGCATTCTGCTCCTACCTGTTCTTCCTACGTACTCCTACATATTTCCTGGCTATTCCCACGTGTTCTTTACAAGTAATTTTCCATTCGAAACGACAACGGGCGACGACGATGGACGAATGATAAGGTTTCTGTTATTAGTTAAAGTCAGTGTGAAGCCGTACAATGGTTGTTTTGCTCTCCCTCGCACATCTGCCTCTGTATTTCATTAGAAGATATCAGGCTTTACTAATCATGTTGAGCTGATCGTAACATCTTTATTGATCATGTTCAGCTGATCGTAACATCTTTATTAATCATGTCTTTAGTAATCATGTTGAGCTAATCGTAACATCTTCGTTAATCATGTTGAGCTGATCGTAACATCTTTATTGATCATGTTGAGCTGATCGTAACATCTTTATTAATCATGTTGAGCTGATCGTAACATGTTTATTAATCATGTTGAGCTGATCGAAACATTTTCGTTAATCATGTTGAGCTGATCGTAACATCTTTATTAATCATGTTGAGCTGATCGTAACATTTGAGTTTATATATGGCTTCATTATTTAGTTCATTTCGTCCTGAACGGCCCATTGTGTTGATGGCTTTTTCTTTTTCAGGAGCCGGTTCTATTTGTGTTGTCTCCACTTGGTATGAATGTTCTGAACATGAGTTACAGAAAGATGTGGTAATCATGGAGTTATGGTTTTAAGCGTTTCGAACCCTGTATTTGGGCATGTGAAAGCTTAGTGAAAAGTGCGCGAAAAGGAATGGAAGGATTATTACCATAAGCGAAAGCAAGATTTTATCAATACTCTCTGAGTGTTGAATGGTGCTCCTCTGGCTATAGAATATTTGGAACTGAAGTCTATGTTTGGAACATGCAAGGAACTCTTGTTTTGTAGAGTTTTGAAAGGGCTCATGCATTGCCATAATCTGAAAATTTCTTCCTAGATTTACTTTACCTCTTTTTTTCACTTCCTAGGCTTGACAAATTTGAGCACTATTTCTTGTCGCGCTTACATCATCGCAAATCTATCGCTAACAGAATCGCAGTCGTTTCACTGATGTTCAGTGCTGGCATTGTGCTTCAAGAAACTCGAACTTTGTCAGTTTCTATGTAGAAAATTTCGTTGTCGATAGAAGAGTTATCATTTCCTAAGGAAGCACCAAATAGCATTTTCTTCGAAGTTTACAGACTCTGTTGTTGAGAACTGTTTCAAACGAACAGTCGTTGACGTGAACAGTTGTCACTCGGGAACCGCCAATACTTTGCTTTGTTAAATGTTTTCATTCTTATTGCATTATTTGTTGGGCCATATCCGCTTGTTGAAAGTGAGGCAACAATTGCTGGTTGTTTAAAACAGTATCAGTTTTGGTGAAGAAATTTTCATTCTATGGAAGGAGCTACCGAGAATACGTGGTAGAGCTCAAATGCGATATGCGCTCTGATAGTTGCGCACATCGAATGAACTCAGTTAGTAAACCACTGTGAAATAAGAAAATGTGCATGCTAATGGCGCATTCTAATCCGCTCGCTTGTGTAGGTATTCTATTCATTTTTAATTTCACAAAAAGCGACTGGTGGAAAACATAGTTCGACCTTTAACGAAGTACATGCAACTTTTTGTGTTTACATGTGTCCTCAATATTTTCGGGAGTTGAGCACAAACCCGGAAGCAGGTGAAGAGCAAGAGTGGTTGTCGAGTCCAAATGCGTACTCAAACCACCAGACAACAAAATAAGCACATACGTGCATAAACGAATGCAAATAACCCTTGCGCAGAGGCGCCAACAGGAAGGAGTGCAAATCGTTTTATTTTTAAACTACAATAAAGAGCCTTTTACCGCAGTACCATCGACCAAGCCGGGATACTACTGTCACAGTCCGATACGCCACTCTTTTACCGACTAGCTGTGAAATTTCCATACTTTCGTTGCTTACGTCATCACTTATCATGCACATTTAGCGCAGCAATCGCTCTTCACGTACAAGCGGAAGCGAATATGAAATATGATTTCAAATTGAATTCATCCGCGCGTCTTAAAGTTACCTTCAAACTATGACCTCTCGGAAATATTCTTGCAAACGTCATTCTCAGCTGACCGAATTTCTGATGAATTTCATACGAATTTTGATGACAGCTGACGTCGACACCAAAAATTATTATCGGATTTATTTCCGGGTGGTTTTTGCAATAAGCGATGGATGCAGGCAAATGATAAAGCAATGGTTCAAGAGATCGTAAGTGGGCGGATTTGGATGTGAGTTGGTGCATCAAGAAATAATAGAATAATCGAATGGAAAATAAGATGAATTTTTTAATTTTTTGAAAACGTCATTGAACTTTTCACTTCATTACAAATGAATTAAGTTTCCAGACCGTTTCTCGAAATTTCGAAGTATTTTTTATTGTTGTTCTCTCTGCATCCCACGCTCTAGAACTGCGATTTTCTCATATATTGCGCGGAAAATAAAGCTCTGATGTCTGAATGCCTCAACGGGTTCAACTGCTCTCCGCTTATCACGGTTTTATCTTAGTTTATCGCCATGAGTGAGTAAACCGTTCTTTTCTGTAATCGACTTGTTAATATCGCACCAACATAGCGATACCATCTTAACCGATCATTTGTTTTTGCAGGAGATACGGTCGACCTGCTAAATCGAGAAAGACCTGAAGCAGTGCAACCACTCGTCCGCACTAACTCATTAACTCATCTCCTGCTCCCCCCTCCTCCCTCCCGGGCAATATCCGCGGTAATATTGCAGGAGAACACTCTTGGAGCGGCAATTTTTAAACAGCTAGATAACTGCTTGCTTTTGTCATCTGCTTTTTCGTCTTATTGATGCGAACGCGGCTACCTTACACTTCCTTGTTCCTTCTTGTTTGCGGATTTCAAAGAATGCATTCGTTAGAAATGAGTTGAATTAAATGTGTTTATTTCGTTGTTTTCGTCAGTATATCACGAGGAGACGACGGGCCAATTAGTGTGTGTTTGTGTGATTGTTTGCTGGCGCATGGTGCATAATGTGCGCGATGACAAAAGAAAACATTGACAATTTTGTGGAATGACGCACAACATACTCATCAAGGAAGTGACTCAGAATCTGTAACCTCATTGAGATTTCTTTGGGGTCTCTACGGGGTCTCATCGGCTGAGCGCTTTCATGTTCTCTCTGACTTCACTTTTTCCCTCTTCGTCGACTCAAGCCGTCAGTCACCGATGCGGTAGAGAAATAGGTAAAGGCGAACACCGTTACCCATTGTTTAACGTCTTTTTCCGTTTCAGTGATCTCTTTGCACATCCCTGTTGTTTTCTTTTCTTATTGCTTATCGCTTTTATGTCTGGTATTTACTGTGATCCACTGATTTACTAATACTGATACCGATGGATTTGTGTGCGTCCCGTTTTGTTTAGGTGCCTTGATAGTCTTCTTTTATGTTGTACATAGTCAGTGTTCCGTTATTGTTCGCTTGCTTACAGTGTTTATATTTTTCCGTCGTTTTCGTTGCGCAAATTTTCAGTCATAGATGAGATAAGCAAATGAATAATTAAATAATTAAATACACAAAGAAATACATGAATTACCAATCGGGTAACTAAGTAAACAATAAGTAAATAACTAAATAAACAACGTACACGACTTAATAGTCAAATAAACAATGTATAATTTGGCATTAATTTAGAATTTCTGACCCATTAAGTTACACGTTACCTTGGTTTCCCGGCAAAACAGTTACACTCTTTTCTCAGAACCACACGACTCGCAGTCCCGTATAACGACATACAGGAAAGGAAATCAGTAGTGGAAGGTGCAATGAGATAGTAAAATGGAACGGGAGCGGAGAATAAAAGGTAAGTATTTTGGAGACGGCTTTTAATTACTCTGGAATGGTTTGCGCATAAGATTCGTCTTCAGTAATCGTCGTTGTGGATCTCTCACTATTTCTGCTCTGCTTTTGTTCCACATTTTTGTTCACTTCTTGCCATTTGTACATCTTTTCTTCTCCTCACATCAAAACACAACTCCGAATTCATTGAAGTGTTTGGTCGGTGTTGCAAGAAATGATTTTTTTTGCAAAATTTGCAAATTGCATCGCCCTTTGCAAAAAATACGACGAAAATTTTCCACCACGCAAAAATATTGTTGTTTGTCGCAGCATATTTTTGCATGCATTGAATCATGAGAAATTCAAAATTTTCATCTACATGTGTCAGAATCTAGTGTGATGTTCATATCGATCCATCGAATCGGGCGTGAAATCGGGCAGGGATGTCCACTACCAATCACACGCACTGAGCTATGAAGTGAAATTGCTGAAATAGGCGTATGAGCTAACCGTCTAGGAATGTTTGTAAATTTTTTAAAAAGTCGGCGTGGTTTAACCTTCTAACTGCGGCAGTCAAAGTCTGCGTGATCCAAGGAATAGCATAGAGACCCTGAGATCCGACAATAGCATAGAGTATGATATTTATACTCTTTATAGAATCCTCACTCATTAATTGAATGCTTGTACTTTTCTAATTCGCTTGATATGTTTGATATTGCGGTGTGATTAGTTTAAGCGATTCTGCTACTCTACAAATGAACTGGAACAAATGTTAAGTCATTATCAGAATTAGCGTGTAAACGACGAATGTCAGTTCGAAAACTTTTGGGTGGTCGTTTTCCGAAATCATTTTAAAATGTGCTGATTCCAACGCTGAAAACAGCCAGTCAAGTAGGCTTTTCTTATTGCTATGCTACGGATAAACAGCTCTCACTGAACGAAAACTCGCCTATGCGCAATCGATAAGGGAGAAAATTCAAATCGAAAAAATGAGAAAGAAATTATGAAACTGCTCTTTGACTGACGACATGCTCTTTAGTTTTCAATTTCCAGTAGATCATTTTCCAAAGTCGAGTAGTTTTTGACCAATCGCAGGATACAGTGTTGCTGGAGCGATTTGCAAAAAAAAAAGAAAAAAATACAGCAAAACTTTGCTCAAACTCTTGGCACATTTTTAGATACCATTCGTGAATTGCAGTTTTTCGAGAAATTGGAAGATAGAAGCACCATAAAGAATTTTACTGGCATCACACAGCTTCGATCGAGTTCTCTATAGGTTTTGCGTTACTCGAAGACTTCTAGCAGGATAATGCTATAGGCAGTTAGGTAGGTTAATGAAATGCATGTATATGATATCATGTTAATGTTCGCAAGAAATTTTTTTTCTCGACAACATCGTTTGACCATAGAAATTATCGGTGTTATTGGCTTGTCCCTGAGATCCGACAATTCGTATCGATGTTCTCTACTGTTTTGAAATTATTTTTGCCTACTTGTTGCATCATGAGCCCTACTAAGACAGAGGCTATGTCGTGTTTTATGTTTTTTGAATTCTCGTGCACGAGGCAATCTCTCTCACAATTGCTGCAGTAATATTAGAGCTAGTATTGAAATATTTGAACGGTTTTGCTCCCATTTAGCTGAATAATTAATTAAGATATAATTGAGTGATATAATAAAGCCGTGTTGTGGGCTGCGTGACTGCTCATTGTTGGCGTCATCAATGAAATATTTTATGTTCACGAAATCTCGTGGTTTGCTTCTTATGGCTTAAATATGTATGACAACAGCAACAAGTGTTATACGTCATGTTATACGTCATGCTCTCTTTGCAACGTCACTTTCCGAGATAGGGCTGCAATCACTGGGCATTGATGAGGGGGTACAAGTGCTGCTCCAATCAGCGCAGATGGCAGTCTTCTTTTCCCACCGTTGCTGTTGTTGTTCTTGTTGTTGTTTCCACTGGAACTGAGCTAGTTTCTGTCAGCAGAGCGGAACTAGTTTAACAACACTTGATTAAATTTAGGAAGGGTCCCGCATTAAAAATTCGGTTTTGGGGATGGGCTATGAAAATGGATGAAAGCCACTTCTACAGCGCTCTGTAAGGTCGCCAAGAGCGACCAGTCCATTGTGCGTTCCCTGAATGTGCTGCTGTACAAAAAAAATTATTTTTCAAACTTTGTTGCCGTATGGTGATCATGCATGCTTATTCAATACCGATATTTGTTGCCCTACAACCTCGAATGAAATCGTGAATTTTTAGATACCAAAATTTCTTTTTGCGGTCATTCATTCAAATATGTTAGTATTCGCTCCTCTTGCAAAGCTGATTTTGAGAATATCGCTTCTTTTGTTTTCATATGTTTCGAGCGAAACAAATGTCCACCCATTCCTCAATTAAACCGGAGCAAGTTTATTCAGCTTCTAGTTTTGTTTTTTTTTGGCGTGATTGTTTAACTGCTCAGCAGAGACGATATCTCTGAGTTGAAAATTTCTATGAACGTAAATTGTGGTGTCCAATTGGCCATGAAACATGCTCGCTCTATTCGGCATGCTATGCATGCTGTTAAATCTCAACGAAAGCACCTAGTTCAGTTCGAATCAGTTCAACCTGAGAAAACGGTCATCAAAAGGTTATACCGGTGTGTCTTAAAGTAGCCGTACAGTTGCCATGTTAAAGTCTATAGCTAAAACCAAAACAGAAGAACAATTCCTTGCAAATTACTCATGTGAGCAAATGCGCGAGTTCACTTGATTTATTACAACGTTTACATTCATTCATGAAAGAAATGCTTTCCGAGATCACAAAATTAAATAATTTTCAAATTGTCATGATTCAATGGTTTGATGTTAGAGATCTGGCAAATGCATAATCAGTTGGTTGTATATCTCTAAAGCCGAGTGTTCTTCGCGATCATTTGCAGAGAATCATGAAAGTTTCTTATTATAACCGGATCTTTTGCATCGACGTTTTTTTTATAGGAATGTCAGCCGCACTCCCCGCCACCCTCCGATCCCGGTCTCGCTTCTCCGGTGCCCTATTAAAATCCATTCCCGAGCTGCCAGCTGTATTCGACATAAACATTTTGCAAACTTTCTCAGTCTGTTCAAGAATGGCTACGTTAGAAAAAAGTTGTCGTTAAAAAATGAACGAAATTTGACTTCCATAAAATTCTCTGACAAGCGAACTCCGGTAGAAAAATATCTTTGGCAAAGTCGATACATTTGAACATCGAATCAGTTTCAATCATTTCGAATGAATTTCGGATAGCATGTAGCCGTTTGAATGCGAAAGCAACCAGCTGGTCACCTTGATGAACACCTTTTTTTTATAAAATATAGGCATGCACTACTTCCTAACTGCTGCGGTTCCCTGTCTGAATGAAAATCACTTCCTTGCGAGGTTATGGTTCTCCTAGAAATGTGTAAATTTTTTAAGCCACATTAGAGCGGTGAAAAAAATCCCGCACGGGTATTGAAGTCAACAATTAAAATAGAAGAACCACTGCATTGGAAGAAATCCTCTTAGAGTTGATTGAAGCGTGCTTTTCAAGATTCAAATAGATTTCATAACATGGGATGATTTCTTAACCTCATTTACTTCGATTTCATTGAAATGGTTTAAAATTTTTCAAACATTTGAGTTCGTATTTTTCCTCTCGACGAAATTTTGGATCTGTCCACTTGCGTTCTCAAAACATGTTGGAAAACTGCTACACACAAACCAAGTGAGCAGGGAACCAACGTGATAATCAGCTCGAATGATGGCTCACAAATTCAGAAATTTTTTCACCCACCGCCATGTTTTGCGTATGAGATCTCGCTAATTTGAACACATGTCTTCTGCAAATGTACGCTGTTTTCGTTCAAATTTTTTTCTTCATCTCTATCCCACTCCCCTGTTGATGCCCCTATGTAACGTCCTATTTTACTGTTCTTTTCATCATGATGGGACCATACATGCTGTCAGGTGTCACAGTCTCAGAAAGTGTTCTCAGTAGAACGAAAACCCGCAAAAAAAAGAAGCGAGATTCGCAGTGGTATTATTTTTAACGAATGTCTCTTTGATTGGGTTATAGATGTAGTGAATAAAATCAAGCAGAGCAGAAGAGGTTACGCATAATTACCACACGTACTCTCACTTCCTTGCACGCTATTAGTGCCTATCGGAATCGTAGTGCACGACGTCTGTCATCACGGAAAGAACTTAACGTCCACATGATATTCCACATATGCGCGTTTTCTTCTGACATCACTTTTTTTAACTGACAAGGATCGGCGTTTCACATGATTCAGATTAGTAGGTTACTTTATCGGTTTAAGGCGCTTCTAGTTTTAAAACTTTTTAAAAACCGAGTTTGACCGATCCGCAAAAACGTCCAATGCTATGATGTCATTTGTAGACGCAATGATTTTATGTTGTTTTTCACATCACTCATGTTTCTTTTCAGAAACGAGTTAGATTCTTTTTATGCACGTTCTATTTGATCGTAATCGCACCACTAAAACTGAAGGTTATTACTTCCTCCACAAACTACGAAATGGATGACGATTGTTTGTCAAATAACGCTGATTTCAGCAAATTTGGCTCCATTCGGCTCCATTTGACTCCACAATTGGCTCCAAATTTCATATCACAGGTAAATGAAATAAAGCGCAATCTCATGAACAAGCATGAAATAGGCAAAAGAAACAAACATTCCACTTTGAACTCAACGTTGGTATGAACTGTTTTCGAGTAAGTTATGGCGAATAGAAGTAGAGTAAGTAAGAGAGGCAGTGCCATAGAAGTACAGTAGGTTAGAGCTACAGTACTGTAGAGGTTCAAAAAGCGATCGATCAAAAACTACTCGACTTTGCAAAATGATCTACTGGAAATTGAAAACTAAAGAGCATGTCGTCAGTCAAAGAGCAGTTTCATAATTTCTTTCTCATTTTTTCGATTTGAATTTTCTCCCTTATCGATTGCGCATAGGCGAGTTTTCGTTCAGTGAGAGCTGTTTATCCGTAGCATAGCAATAAGAAAAGCCTACTTGACTGGCTGTTTTCAGCGTTGGAATCAGCACATTTTAAAATGATTTCGGAAAACGACCACCCAAAAGTTTTCGAACTGACATTCGTCGTTTACACGCTAATTCTGATAATGGCTTAACATTTGTTCCAGTTCATTTGTAGAGTAGCAGAATCGCTTAAACTAATCACACTGCAATATCAAACATATCAAGCGAATTAGAAAAGTACAAGCATTCAATTAATGAGTGAGGATTCTATAAAGAGTATAAATATCATACTCTATGCTATTGTCGGATCTCAGGGTCTCTATGCTATTCCTTGGATCACGCAGACTTTGACTGCCGCAGTTGGAAGGTTAAACCACGCGGACTTTTTAAAAAATTTACAAACATTCCTAGACGGTTAGCTCATACGCCTATTTCAGCAATTTCACTTCATAGCTCACTGCGTGTGATTGGTAGTGAACATCCCTGCCCGATTTCATGCCCGATTCGATGGATCGATATGAACATCACACTAGATTCTGACACATGTAGATGAAAATTTTGAATTTCTCATGATTCAATGCATGCAAAAATATGCTGCGACAAACAACAATATTTTTGCGTGGTGGAAAATTTTCGTCGTATTTTTTGCAAAGGGCGATGCAATTTGCAAATTTTGCAAAAAAAATCATTTCTTGCAACACCGACCAAACACTTCAATGAATTCGGAGTTCTGTTTTGATGTGAGGAGAAGAAAAGATGTACAAACGGCAAGAAGTAAACAAAAATGTGGAACAAAAGCAGAGCAGAAATAGTGAGAGATCCACAACGACGATTACTGAAGACGAATCTTATGCGCAAACCATTCCAGAGTAATTAGAAGTCGTCTCCAAAATACTTACCTTTTATTCTCCGCTCCCGTTCCATTTTACTATCTCATTGCACCTTCCACTACTGATTTCCTTTCCTGTATGTCGTTATACGGGACTGCGAGTCGTGTGGTTCTGAGAAAAGAGTGTAACTGTTTTGCCGGGAAACCAAGGTAACGTGTAACTTAATGGGTCAGAAATTCTAAATTAATGCCAAATTATACATTGTTTATTTGACTATTAAGTCGTGTACGTTGTTTATTTAGTTATTTACTTATTATTTACTTAGTTACCCGATTGGTAATTCATGTATTTCTTTGTGTATTTAATTATTTAATTATTCATTTGCTTATCTCATCTATGACTGAAAATTTGCGCAACGAAAACGACGGAAAAATATAAACACTGTAAGCAAGCGAACAATAACGGAACACTGACTATGTACAACATAAAAGAAGACTATCAAGGCACCTAAACAAAACGGGACGCACACAAATCCATCGGTATCAGTATTAGTAAATCAGTGGATCACAGTAAATACCAGACATAAAAGCGATAAGCAATAAGAAAAGAAAACAACAGGGATGTGCAAAGAGATCACTGAAACGGAAAAAGACGTTAAACAATGGGTAACGGTGTTCGCCTTTACCTATTTCTCTACCGCATCGGTGACTGACGGCTTGAGTCGACGAAGAGGGAAAAAGTGAAGTCAGAGAGAACATGAAAGCGCTCAGCCGATGAGACCCCGTAGAGACCCCAAAGAAATCTCAATGAGGTTACAGATTCTGAGTCACTTCCTTGATGAGTATGTTGTGCGTCATTCCACAAAATTGTCAATGTTTTCTTTTGTCATCGCGCACATTATGCACCATGCGCCAGCAAACAATCACACAAACACACACTAATTGGCCCGTCGTCTCCTCGTGATATACTGACGAAAACAACGAAATAAACACATTTAATTCAACTCATTTCTAACGAATGCATTCTTTGAAATCCGCAAACAAGAAGGAACAAGGAAGTGTAAGGTAGCCGCGTTCGCATCAATAAGACGAAAAAGCAGATGACAAAAGCAAGCAGTTATCTAGCTGTTTAAAAATTGCCGCTCCAAGAGTGTTCTCCTGCAATATTACCGCGGATATTGCCCGGGAGGGAGGAGGGGGGAGCAGGAGATGAGTTAATGAGTTAGTGCGGACGAGTGGTTGCACTGCTTCAGGTCTTTCTCGATTTAGCAGGTCGACCGTATCTCCTGCAAAAACAAATGATCGGTTAAGATGGTATCGCTATGTTGGTGCGATATTAACAAGTCGATTACAGAAAAGAACGGTTTACTCACTCATGGCGATAAACTAAGATAAAACCGTGATAAGCGGAGAGCAGTTGAACCCGTTGAGGCATTCAGACATCAGAGCTTTATTTTCCGCGCAATATATGAGAAAATCGCAGTTCTAGAGCGTGGGATGCAGAGAGAACAACAATAAAAAATACTTCGAAATTTCGAGAAACGGTCTGGAAACTTAATTCATTTGTAATGAAGTGAAAAGTTCAATGACGTTTTCAAAAAATTAAAAAATTCATCTTATTTTCCATTCGATTATTCTATTATTTCTTGATGCACCAACTCACATCCAAATCCGCCCACTTACGATCTCTTGAACCATTGCTTTATCATTTGCCTGCATCCATCGCTTATTGCAAAAACCACCCGGAAATAAATCCGATAATAATTTTTGGTGTCGACGTCAGCTGTCATCAAAATTCGTATGAAATTCATCAGAAATTCGGTCAGCTGAGAATGACGTTTGCAAGAATATTTCCGAGAGGTCATAGTTTGAAGGTAACTTTAAGACGCGCGGATGAATTCAATTTGAAATCATATTTCATATTCGCTTCCGCTTGTACGTGAAGAGCGATTGCTGCGCTAAATGTGCATGATAAGTGATGACGTAAGCAACGAAAGTATGGAAATTTCACAGCTAATCGGTAAAAGATTGACGTATCGGGCTGTGACAGTAGTATCCCTGCTTGGTCGATGGTACTGTGGTAAAAGGCTCTTTATTGTGGTTGAAAATCGGTTTATTTCGTGAAGAAGACAATGAAGCGTTCACGAGCTGACTCGCCAATGCTCTGGATGATCCCGTTTTTTGCACTCCTTCCTGTTGGCGCCTCTGCGCATGGGTTATTTGCATTCGTTTATGCACGT
>JPKZ01003116.1:48604-67950 GCA_000803305.1 Toxocara canis | reverse complement strand
ACTTAAGAGATTGCTGTGCAGAGCAAATGCGAACGAGATATGAAAATTACCTTTGCTGTAAACGCTATCGGGTTCGCCTCATCAAACGGTACAGCTTTTCTCAACCAAATGTTGAGATACGTTTTTTTTCTTTCAGGATGACAAATTATCTATGGCAATTATGCGTGATTCTTTTGCTTTCGTCGATGGTATGCGCTCAAATGATGGAACCGCAACAGTGTAAAGGAACTGTGAAAATTTTTATCAATGGCAATAGCAATTCGAATTTTGTTAACAGTGTACGTTCCATATTATTTTCGATCAGTTTTGAAAACGTTTGAGCATAATTATGGTCATTTCTTCTGCGTAGTTACGTTTTCTACTGTTTTTTTTCTTTTCAAAATAAACAATTCAAGCATGAAAATGGAAATGAAAATGAAATTGAAATATTTACATATAACTGCTATTCCTACTATTATCATCATTTAACAGCAAACGGTATATCATTTTTTGAGTGCGTATTTCCGTTTAAAATCAAAATGACTGATCGTTTTCACTTCTCATAAAATTGTCTACTTATATTGGTTTCACGGACGGGCAGTAGCTCAGTGTAGAGCTAGAGCTCCCAGGGTTTGATTCCCGGCTGCTTACTCGACGGATCGCCATTAGGCTGACCACTAGGCGTTCGGAAACTGCTCAAAACAATCATGCTTGGGCATGGTTGTCGGCTGCATCGATACGGGAATAGTGCGTATTTCCGTTTAAAATCAAAATGACTGATCGTTTTCACATCTCATAAAATAGTCTACTTATATTGGTTTCACGAGCAGACAGTAGCTCAGTGGTAGAGCTCACAGGATTCGATTTCTGGCTGCTTCTTACTCGACGGATCGCCATTAGGCTGATCACTAGGCGTTCCGAAACTGCTCAAAACAATCATGCTTGGGCATGATTGTCCGCTGCATCGATACGGGAATCGATGGAATTACAGCTGCCCTTTGCATATTGGTTTCAAACTAATAACGCTGTCAACTGTACAAAACGAAATACCCAATCATGCTTGGGCATGATTGTCCGCTGCATCGATACGAGAATCGATGAAATTACAGCTGCCTTTGCATATTGGTTTCAAACTAATAACGCTCTCAACTATACAAGATACTTCTTACAGATAATTACCTATTTTAAAAAAGCGATAAAAAATGGCTATAAAATTATTTACGCAAACGATGCGGATATCTGTTCCAAATCAAATATTCGATTCATCACAAAAATAGCTAGTGCCACGCAAATCGTCGTTCTCTTAAATGAGTTAGTTAGCTTACTTTCTCGTTCGTTTCTTTTCTCGTCGCTCGTACGTTACATGATATTTGCAAATGTTGATTTTAAATATTGTTAAATTTGTTTTTTTAGTTTTTTTTGTTTTTTAATTTAAATTAAAATAAATTGTTTTTTAAATCGATCTTACATTTTAAAAAATAAATATTATTACGAGGTTGGGACTTTTGTTTATCGATGAAAATCATTTGCTAAACGTAAGTGCATAGTTCAAGTGCAAAGTTCTTAAGGTGCCAAAATTGTGCATTGATTAATTGAAAGATTTTATGCGAGCAACAAAATATTTTATACGAGCATAAACAATAACATCAGTTCAAACATCAGGTCAATATCGATAGAAATATTTGACGGACATTGCGAGGAGAATTTTTATGAGTTCAAGTAAGGCGATTTCCAAAAATGGCAGTTGGCATGGAAATGAACGTAAGAATGACTTGCAGATGAGGCATACTTGTAGGTAGAATGAGAAATCGTTGGGAAACACAGAGTTACTTTAAACGTATTTTGAACGTGTACAGTGAAATGAATTCTCTATAATGAATGAAAAGAAAATTTCTCAAAAAAAAATATGTCAATTTATTATTTTTTGTCTCTAACAATAAATTTTTTATTTATCTTTTTTTCTGATGAATTTTCAAAATATAATTTACCGATAAATTTAATAACAAAGAAAATTATTTTTCAGAAAAGTCATAAATAAATTTCATTTATCACTTTTCTGAAAATTCCACCTCAGAAGTGCTAACGATGTCACCAAAATTTTCTGAAAAAATTTTCCGGAAAAACCATCCACCGCTAAATTTGGTATATTTGGCAACGAAACGACGACTGAACAATCTAATGGTAGTTTTCGTATAGCCATTATCAGTTTGTGCAATAGACATGGTACACGTTCACAATTAATTATCGGGAGCGCATCAGTGAGAAATTATTTAAAAAAACAAAATTTGTACAATAGATTACCACTAGAGCTCAGTTTTGTTTTGTTAAGAAATCTGTTATGAATCGAAATCGAGGAATTGCAAACAGATGCAAACGCAGCTGTAGTTTCATCGACTCCCGTATCCATGCAGCTAACAACCATGCCAACGCATGATTGTTTTGACCAGTTTCGGAACGCCTGATTGTCAGCCTGCTAGCGACCCGTCGCGTAAGCAGCTGAGAGTCGAACCCAGGTCCTCCCCATGCGAACCGGGAACTCTACCACTGAGATACTGCCCCCTCCGTCTGGGAATTTTGTTCACTAAATTTGAGTTCATCAGTATTTCCACAGTGGACCTGCTGTAAATATTATATATATATATGTATATGTATATATATATATATGTAGAAAATCAGAGGATCGTAGGGAAGTGGAAAGATTTTTGAAGGTTTTTGAAGGCAGACATTATGGACTGAAAAACGGTGACCTGAAATTGAAGAAAACGACAAAATGTCGGGAAGGCAGGCACACGTTCTATGATATTGCCAAGCAATGATATACAAAGAATAGACCATATAGAAAGGGGTAAAGTTGGAATACTAATAGAATGTTAAGGTCTTTTTATGCATACTGTTTGCTAAAACATTTTACCTCCCATTGCTGAAACAAGATGACTATTGATGGAGTATGATTTTGTGGTACAATTATACGGAGCAATTAATACTGAAAATTATAATTTTCATGTTACGGACGTCTAACTATATCACTTCATAACTCGTTTAGATGCATGTTTCATTAACGATCTAAGCAGGGAAGGGATGCACAGGTGGTCTTATGACATCATCACAATATAGCGCTGCTAAGTTCTTAAGAGATCGTTTTGTTTCAATGAGTCGCATGAAACCATAGGTTCCATTAAACCAAAGATCGACAAACCTTGTAGAATGGCAGCGATTGTGCAAAAGAGGTGGCACGCAACCGCTCAATGTCAACTGTGAAACGAACAATAAAATTGTTCAGCGGAGTCTTCTTGTGCGTCTTGACTCCGGTAAGTTTTTTCAACATGAAATTTTTGAACTGAATGCCTATAGGCAAAATTTCCTATGCTGATAAGCGATTAGTAAGGATCGCAAAGCAAGTTACGAACGATCAACTACTGGAATGATTACGGTATTAAATGGTCTTTTGATTAGCATTTGCCATGAGCATCAGTTTTTTCCTGCGTATTTATGCATTGGGGCGGGTAGTAGCTCAGTGGTAGAGTTCACGCTTCGTATGCGGGAAGACCTAAGTTCGATTCCCCCGCTGCTTATCCGACGGATCGCCAGCAGGCAGCCCACCAGGCGTTCCGAAACTGGGCAAAACAATCATGCGTGGGCATGATTGTCAGCTGCATGGATACGGGAATCGATGAAATTGCAGCTGCCTTTGCATCCCTTTGCATATTTATGCATTATGCGATCATTATTTCAGTAAATATCTACCAAGTTGATATGTGGTAACGATTTTTCTTAATACTTTTATTTTTCGTTGATCACTTTTACTTCGTTTAACATCGATGCTTGTGATAAGTTTGTTATCCATACGACCACCAAATCTCTCTTCTATGTTCGTTTACTTGTCTTAAAGTGTTAATACGAGAAACACTTTCATACCTTAGCTAGCCGACAAGCAACATTATCGATCATTCGATTTGATTAATGTTGTTGAACAACTTCGTCATTATTAAACGTCCTTTATTGGAGTTACGTTCTCCTGAAGTTGATGTTTTGAAGGATAACAGAGCAAGTTGTTAAACTAACGTACATTGTCAGTATATCTGAAGTGTAACAGTCATTGCAATAGTTACATCACACTTCCGGTTCTAACCCTTTTAATGGTGACAGAATTGGGCGCAAGTTAGTGAGTTGAAAGAGCCCATTGCTCTATCGAACGCATTCCCTATAAACCAGTTTTTTTTCATTGTATTTGAAAACAGAAAACGATGTCGAACTTACACAACATCGTTGAGAATTTTATTGCCACTGTTGCGTGTGTATCAGCTAGCGTAACGTGTTGCGATGAACGGCTATAAAATTCTGCTAATTTTTTTTCTATTCTTTTGGATTTCTGAATCGATCGTAACCGGCATCGAACTTGTGACATTTTCGCCTGAAACTGTGTTCAATTTTATTCGGATCGCTGCACAACGCAACGTCAGTGATCATTGCCGGCATAGCTTGTTGAGGGTATGTTTCTTAGCATTTCAAATGGATACTACGCTTGGAGCTAGTTGAACTTATTATCGATTATGCAATAGAACTTATAGGTTCGGCAACGTTGAAGCGCTATATTGAAGTATTTTCCCATTAGTTGTTCTGAGGAAGTTCTTGCGGAGCTTTTTTCATATCTTTTTGCTGCTCACAAATCTTGATCTTGTGATTTCATCGATTTTATAGCATCTGATCACTTAAGACACGCAAAGTTCAAGCATTCAGATCGAAACTTTAAGACGCGTACCGTATGCTCACGCGTACTGCGTCCGTTTGATGAACAATACACACCGGCCCAAATAAGCGGCCACTTAAAGCGCGCAACACATGTATAGCCATATGACGCTCATCCTATGCAATCGATTTGGGGTCACCTAGCAGCTTAAATGATAACGATCATCACAGCTTACCATCTACGACAAATCACGTTCTCATCCTAATATCAGCATACTTGTTATCGTTTCCATTTATGATTATCGTCTCTGACGAAGAATTGGCATCCCATCTCATTCACCTCTATTAAGAAATTTATTTCGATAGTACGAAGAATGTTTGCTA
The DNA here is from genome assembly GCA_000803305.1 of Toxocara canis. Classification (NCBI taxonomy): domain Eukaryota; kingdom Metazoa; phylum Nematoda; class Chromadorea; order Rhabditida; family Toxocaridae; genus Toxocara; species Toxocara canis. Next base: position 62,901 of record JPKZ01003116.1, on the reverse strand, counting down.
CCAAAAACAAACAATTTAAGGTGGAACCGTTTTTATTTGCTCATGACACCCTTTCGCTGCAAAGGGACTATTTCATTGCTTCTTATGCAACCGGTGATCCAAAAGGCTATTTAAGCAGAGATCGTAATCGATGGGTGAGTGCAATTCAGTTTCTTCTGCTTAATTCTCTCCTTTTTTTCCTGTGTTTTTCATAGAGATTTTTCATAGAAAAACACCAGTGAAATGTTTTTCATAGAGGCCATATGATGCTCAAAGATTTCATTGATGAGTCAGAAATCACTTTTTATTATTTCACGCACTCACTCAAACCTAGATTACCTTGAAGTTTGAGTATGGTCGTCTTCAGTAAACTGTATTTGCTAAATCAAAAATACGATATTATGTAGTTCCGTTTTCTTAAATCGCGATGATCATCGAATTTCAGGGCATTTTTCAGCATCCATCCTCCTGCTTCAAACACTGATTGTCTTGTTATGTCCATTTTGTGGCGCAAAAATTCCATTCCAGTTCTTTTCATTTTCTTACCTCATTTCTTTGTGGCCTTTAATAGAAACCATTTGGATATTCCACCATATCCACACTCATTAAATATGAGTCCAATCGGAACTGGAGAGTCGTCGGTTATCTTTTCGATCGTAATGTTTAATACATGAATGGTAATATAACCATGGCCCTATTCTCTGTTTTAAATCTATGGCGCTATTACGAAATGATGTGGTTTTATTGTAGCACTATCGCTTTATGAAATGCATTCAAGCAGCCGGCGAATCTTATTCGGTTGCATCAGAGCATCCACTGATTTTCTGCAGTGGCCAAAGTGATCACTCAACGACGAATACAAGCGTCCAAGGTATCTGTTTGCCCGATCCATGCCATATCGATCGGCATCAGGTAAACATTCCCCTCCAACTATGATGTCGGCGGTTAGTGGGTGCTCATTAATCTATGCCCATCAACCAATTCGTACAACTCCGTATAGTATTTATACGATGGGACTTTCCAATCTCATGGAGTAGTTCGCTAAGCCGCGAGATCAAATGATTTGTGGGATGAGGGGGACGGGACGGGGGGGAGGACAAATTATGGCACAACTAAGGAAGGCCTTATACATCTACAATCACATTAGGCATTTTTGAGGTCTGACACAATGATCACGGAAATATCGTGCTTTAAAAGGAACCACAACTCCTTGTTAGGAAACTCGACCGTCACCGAACGTACGCGAATATGAGCACTCGCATACATTCACTTATACTTAAATTTTCTGGTTCATGAGCCCAGAAACGATAAATGTTTATGTGCATGCTAATACGGTAGCAAATATGTTTTTTTTCTGTTTGGAGCCATGCGCATCAATATCAAATATTTGTGATATTTGTTATAAGGTTTTGTTATAAGGTTGTTATAAGGCTACAAAGTTCTGAGCACATATTGATGATATGCGTTACAGACGGCGAAATGTGCTCTATATCTCAGCGCACGCATCATACGGTACCTTGCTTTTGCGACCGTATGTAACCATGGAAATTCTTGTGTGCAGTGCTGATGTGACGTTGATGGACGTCGATTAAAGGCATTCCTCTATCCTCCCTCATTCAGGCAACATATTCTCGAACATTTTGAAACATTTCTGCATGAGATTACAGCCGAATTCATTCTAAAGCTTCCTAAAGAGTTTTGCAGCTACTTAGTCTATGGAGTGAACAAACGAACGGGTTAAAAAATGAAACATTCGAAGAGGCACAATGCACAAGATCAAGATACGAGAAGCAGTGGTTCGAAATGGTTGGCCCTGTTATCGAATTCAGCAGCAATAAAGTTCTTATGTGGATTGTAGCTTGTGCTACTGTGTATCATTTTCAGAGAGGCGAGGAAGTAAGGTAGGTCCACAGATCTGATTAAAACATTTATGTTTTAGGAGTATTCATCACTGGAAATTACCAGACTGATTCGCCAACCTATGTGATACTCTTTCTGCCCAAAGGTGTCCTTCGAAAATTTTGATACAGGAACCAAGCATATATCCGTCCCCGTAACGGATTGGTCGATGGCAAGTACGATCGAGATAACTGTTTTGAGTTTTCCGTCAAAGATTTGAGGGCACTGGAGCAAATAACTCTCTGCTCTAAACAGAACACATGGAGGTAGGAGGAGTGGAAAGGAGGCCATGACAATCCTATGCTTCCATGAAATGTTGCTTCTACTATAAGACCGCAAATGAAGCTTGAGCTCATGAGGAAGGTCATCAAAAATAACATTTCTGTTTATTTCAATAAATACATTAGTAACTTCTGGTCGTATATAGTGCCTGTCATAAGCTTACAAGAGAAAAGCACGTCGAACAATAAGCAACATGCTTATTTAAGTCGGACATATGCGCTGTGACCATTTGAGCTATGGAATATTGAGCTATGGTTAGTCAAACATTTGTAACGCTACTGGAACGAGAAACAATTCAATTGTTGCAGCTCACTAGCAATGCGTTTATTTCTGGCATTCTCAGCCAAAAAGAATTTTGAAGCGATCATCACTTTACCAAATGATCCCTATGCAACTATTACGTGCATATTTGGTCTCCGATTCGTTGCCACTGTTTGGGTGATCGTTGGGCATTCGTCGATTTTCATTCAGGTTAGGCAAGATATTTTCAAACATTCCTTCTGAAACATTCCTTTAGCAAACTCAGAATAAGATTGTCATCAAATATGAAGAAAGATGTAGATTAGCGCAATAAAGCTGAAGAAAATCGCCACAATAATGCACCTGGCACTGCGCTCAATTCGCAAAACTAAGATTCACCGTTTCGATTCCTACCTATAAAACCTTTCGTGTTCTATAGCATTTTTTCAGCGTTTGAATTTCTCAGCGGTTTTTTTCCTTAAAGATGAACGGTTGAGTAATTTTTCATTGTAAAGTTGGAATATCGCTTATGCTTATAGTTATTCGGCTGAAATGATTAATTTTTATTTGCGCTTTTACTTCATATATCTCACCTATCTAATTTCTCAAATGTTCGTTATCTTAAGCAAAAAAGAACGAAAAACAAAAACCAAAAGAATAATCGAACCGTATGTGGTGGCTTTGATCATTCAATTTTTTTTCGCCCTTCTTTTTGCATTTTGACATAGTTCTTTAATTGCAGGACTTTTTATCGAATCCGGACGTCTATACACAACAACTTGGTGACAGCTTTTTGGGTCAAATAATAACGAATTGTATGCTCAGCGTGGATATATTTTTTGTTCTGAGCGCAACACTTATTTCATTTCATTGGTTTCGAAATATATATCGCTCTAGTTAGTACTAAAATATACTATTTAGTACTGGTTGTCGAACATTTTTTTTCTTTCAAAAATATAGCATTCAATTCCCCCATAGTGCGTCGGCAAAACAATTCAAATAGAAACCTATATTTTGTAGATCACAAAAAAAACCGAAAGTAAAAATCTATGGTAATTGGTTTTTGGATGCCAATTTAACTGTAGTGATGATAGGGTATTTTAGGCATATTTTAGGCGTTTAGAAATGATACTGATAAGAGAAAAAGCAACCAGTACTTGATATGGAAAACCATTCTGAACTTACACGATCCTAGCAGCAGCGTTCTTCCTTGTATTATCAGCAAAGCATGGTGAATCGAGTTTCATACCATTCGATCCGGCCGTAGTACTCTTGGGAACAATGAAGAATTCGGCAAAGTCATCGTCTGAAAATTTATACATCATTTTGCAAGGAAAGCAAAGATTATATTTTAAATGTTAGTATCTTGTCGACTCGAGACCAAATCGCTATATCTGACTTGTTCTCCCAGTTCATCGCTAAGTTGTGCATGAGTTGCTTAAAGATGAACAGCATTAGTACAAGTGAGCAACTTCCGGTTCAGATAGAAGCAAATAGGACAGTACTGTGGCGAAAAATGGATGGGCGTTATCTTAGATAGGAGGTAGAAAGAAGGCAATGTGTTTGAAGGAGACGGTGAAAAGTGGACAAACATGAATCTCAACAACATATGTAAGGCTATCCATTTTCTCTTATTTTTCGACATGAAATTTTCAACGAATAATTCTCTGTCGAGAAATGGACGGCAGTCGATAGTAAACGAATTGTATGCTCAGCGTGGATATATTTTTTGTTCTGAGCGCAACACTTATTTCGTTTCATTGGTTTCGAAATATATATCGCTCTAGTTAGTACTAAAATATACTATTTAGTACTGCTTGTCGAACATTTTTTTCTTTCAAAAATATAGCATTCAATTCCCCCATAGTGCGTCGGCAAAACAATTCAAATAGAAACCTATATTTTGTAGATCACAAAAAAAACCGAAAGCAAAAATCTATGGTAATTGGTTTTTGGATGCCAATTTAACTGTAGTGATGATAGGGTATTTTAGGCATATTTTAGGCGTTTAGAAATGATACTGATAAGAGAAAAAGCAACCAGTACTTGATATGGAAAACCATTCTGAACTTACACGATCCTAGCAGCAGCGTTCTTCCTTGTATTATCAGCAAAGCATGGTGAATCGAGTTTCATACCATTCGATCCGGCCGTAGTACTCTTGGGAACAATGAAGAATTCGGCAAAGTCATCGTCTGAAAATTTATACATCATTTTGCAAGGAAAGCAAAGATTATATTTTAAATGTTAGTATCTTGTCGACTAGAGACCAAATCGCTATATCTGACTTGTTCTCCCAGTTCATCGCTAAGTTGTGCATGAGTTGCTTAAAGATGAACAGCATTAGTACAAGTGAGCAACTTCCGGTTCAGATAGAAGCAAATAGGACAGTACTGTGGCGAAAAATGGATGGGCGTTATCTTAGATAGGAGGTAGAAAGAAGGCAGTGTGTTTTGAAGGAAACGGTGAAAAGTGGACAAACATGAATCTCAACAACATATGTAAGGCTATCCATTTTCTCTTATTTTTCGACATGAAATTTTCAACGAATAATTCTCTGTCGAGAAATGGACGGCAGTCGATAGTAGCATGTGTTGCTGATTCGTTTCTCTTCTACGAATACCCGCACAAATGTGAACGTACACACATAAGATTTCCCTCATCGCATGCATATGATACTCGTCATGTGCACTCGGTTCGGCTACGACCTACACAACCTACTTTTCGTTTGTCCGAGCGGAAGTCAGGTCCGCTGTTTTATCAGCGGATATCTCTTCGCCTTAAACCATGATGTGGCGTAAGGGCGTTGAGTCTTGAGCAAAATATAAGAGTTTACTATTGCGAGCAGCGGAATTGCTACAAATTGAAACATTGGCTGTTTTTACTCATTTTTGTATTACTCATGTCTAAACAGTATATTTCTTTTCGCTATTTCGAGAATAGAGGTATCTTTCGGAAGAATCTCAGTACAAACAACGTGGCCCCTTTTGGTTTTTCATTATTTTGACCATCTTTTGTATTGCTTCTTGAGCTTTTGGTTGCAGGATCAAAGCCGCAGTTGTTCTCTTTTACTTACTGGTTACGATTCTATAGGCATCGAGTTCTAAGGCTTTGGCCTGCCTATCTCTATGTACTGCTGGTGATCATATATCGTTTTTCACGTTCACATATTCACCCGATGTGGGCACCCAACGATCAAGGAGCGATGTGTCGCCAAAATTGGTGGAAGAACGTGCTTTTTATCAACAGCCTAACTGATAACCTTTGTATGCCATGGACGTGGTAAGCAGTTAAGCAGTTCTGATTCCAGTATTTTCATTTTGCAACACATTGAGCCACTGCTTCAAAGGGAGCATCCAACAGCACATTGATTCGAGATGACTTCGACTCACTAGATGCTGAAGTATTTGCGCTTGAATTCAAGCTGTTTTCGAAAATAATTTTGCAAATTTCGGACGTATAAATTAAAACAAAGCTGGCGCATACATTTAAAATTTGCAAAATGTTTTGCAAAACGTACTTCAGAGTTCAAAAATATCTCTATTCAGACATGTTAATTTTATAACCAAGTAGCTTTATCAATCGCAAATTATTTTGAGCACATAAGTACCCTTGGAAGCGGTGGTGCATTGTAGTAAATTAATTCGAAGCCGAAACGATGGCGGGTATGTTTAAATAAACCAGTAATTGCCTTCACCAATTAAATATTCATTAATAACAAATTACGCGATAAGTAAAATTGGTTTTGTTTGCGCGGCTCGTCGGAAAAAAACGAATTGGTAAATATGGGTACTTTTTCAAGCGTCAAACTGACGGAGCTAAACAGTGTCATATTTTATGTATATGTATGCTTCTCATTATCGCCCATTCTCATCGCGATCCGACAGTTAAAAATACCTTTTCGTTTTCACAGGTGTGGATAGATATTGAAGTGCGCTGTTGTTTTCAGTAAATTATCATTAAAATGAGAAATTATCGGTCGTTAGCCGACGAACAAAACTTGTGGTTACTGGTTATAGTTAAGGTTTTATTTAAAGCCAACCAACCCTGAGGGTCATACTCATGTGATGATGATTATCGAATGACCCGGCCGACCGTTTTTATCTGCTGTCGCATGAATGAATAAAAGTGAAATCGCAAATATTCGGGTGGCAGTTTAATGCTCTAACGGGAGAAACATTTAGATTTTATGCGATTTTAGGAGGCGCTTATTGTAATTAAAGAAAATAAGGAAGCGCTTAATGAAAGCCACATAGAATTAAATGAGCGAAAACGAGCTCACATTTTATGCGATTATTTTCTTGAAGAATTTCAGTGAACTTAAGAAATTAGCAACAAAGAGAGCAGAGTGAAATAACTGATATCTTGCGGATTCATTAGACATTTCTTCGAGAGTTTTCGCTCATAGACAAAGTGCATATACCCAAAAAGGGATACCTAACAGAACGATCAGGAAGGGTTATAGGGTTATGTAAGGTTATTCACGGATATATTTCGAAATTATTAAATAAAAGGTTAATTCTTTTTCCATCAGTCCACATATACTATATAGGAATTCATGAGCTGTATGCATACAAAAGAAACTCCTTACTTTTCATAAACACTTTACGAAGATCACCTTCTAGTAAGCGTTTGCCGTTGATTGATTATACAATCCAGCACGTCGCGAGAACTCTATACACAAGGACAAGGAACGTTTCGAAGTGTTTTTAGATCGTCGCTAGAAAACTAATTTCTTTGTTGTTGTTTTTTGTATTTGTATTTGCTGAAACCGAATAGAATCTAAACGAAATTTATGCTTTTTGCCTACCAAACTCTGCTCTTAGTTTACAACACTTTCCTTCATTTGTTTTGAAAACTATCGATAAAAACGCCTGAGAACTAAGCTCATCTATATGTAGCTAGCATCGTAAATTGCGATCCCGTCACTCATTGGATCGGCTTTTTTTTGTCATGGAGCAATTTCGCTGTCTAGATGCGAAACGCTTAAAAAGTTTGCTTTCATCAACTCATCAGTTTCCTTGCGCCTAACGAGAAAAAATGAAACTAATCAATATCTGAACTCGATTGAAATTAACTTCAAAAAAGCGGATGCTTTCGGCATCATTTTTGCCCAGTTTGAAATGTTCTTTCAATTTCAGGTATATTGGTACCGAATTTATTTTGTTCCTTCTGACACCAATATTCTTACTTGCATTCAAGCGTTCTTGTGCTCTTGGCTTACTTTTATCAGTGATATGCATATGTGCTTCATCAGCATTACATATTATCGAAAGTATTGAGTACAATTTTCCACCCACTCAAATGCTATGGGTTCAACCAGCAATTTTCAATCAGGATTTTATGCAGGTTTATTTCGTTTTTCAGCGAAACAAACTGTTGATTCTAAACACTTCACAATGTTTCATAGAATTGTAGAGTCTTTATTTCTTCACTTCGTAAATACTTCAACCTTTATGTGCCACATTCTCTAGCATGAAATCCTTTTTACAGTAAGGAGAGAGTATCGTTTATAAAGTAGTTTATATTCATTTGAATTTAAACTTGGGTATGGAGGATGATGAGCATGAAACGAGCATAAGTACAGTAAAGTAAGTGTAAATTTTAACTAGCTAGCAGCGTTTGTATAATTCAATTGTTTTTTTTTTGAAGGGAAGTGGATTTTACTTCCTCTTGCTATTATTGCATAACACTGCAAAAAAATAGGAATCTCATCAAAGGGCAGTAGTGGATGGTTTTGCCGTGCGTAAAAGTCGCTTGATTACTTTTTATCAAGTGTCGTTTTTTTTTCAAATTTTTTTTAAAGAAACTTGATACTCACTCGATTGGCAGTTGTTTTGCGAGCATATTATTGATTTACACATATATGAGTATCATAAAATGATAGTGCGGTTTTGTAGAAGCATCTCTGCTAAAGAAGTTGTCATTCAATGTAAGCGAAACGAGTTCAACCAAAAAAAAGTCAAAAAGCATCTGGGAATTTCAACTGTCAACTATAGTTGTGTTGTTGTTATGCAGTATACCAAATCCTTCAAAATTTGTTTGAGTCATATATTGGAATTTATGCTTCCTTAATCTTCTATTTTTGAAAAATTCTTTCTAGAAAAATCTGATTTTAAAGTAATGCAGTTGTTTCTGTTTATAATAAAACTATCGCTCATTCTATCTCCATACTAATCTACTGCAAAGATTCCGCAGAAATAATACGTTGTTATTGTGAGGATAGAACAAGCGGAACTCCCATCATTTTCTATAAGGTATCATAGGCATTTTTAGTGATACTTTCAGTCAACGTATTGCGTATTTCTTACTACTATAGGTAATATAGGCAGAGGAAGCAAGTCCTTCCTCAATGCAGTGTGCATTTAAAATTTTTTGATGGTTACATCTTTTTGTAATCTGAGTTTCGCCTTCAACTCATTATACCTGATTGGTTTCTATGGCACTTCCCGAAAAGTAAAATCCAATTGTAAATAGTTTTCAAAACAGCTATCATGCGCTAGCGCATTTTTTAATGTGCTAAACGCGTGAAGTTTTCTCTCTATAGCATGATCACTTAACACAGTTTATTGTTAAACGTTTCAGCATCATCTTCTTCTCTATATTAAACCTCAATATCGTATAGGACCATATATTATTGGCCTTATTGCTGGCTATTTGATATCATCTTATAAGCTTGATGGTAGCGTTAAAAATACAACAAAATTTATTTCTATTGGATGGATGGTGGCCAGTATTTTCGCCATTTCTTCATTATTCGGCCTTTATCCCGCACTTCAGGTTCGCATTCATACGATACACTTTGATTCATAGCTTTTCATGCATTTTTGCACATATTGATATCGAAATTTTTGCTCACTAAGCAGACCACTCCAACATCGATAGCGTGTGGTTCCATTTGAAGAGACAAAAATCTTCACTACTTATTCACTGTATAACAACTACTATATAACAACTAACGACTAAAACTTGAACTTAGAAATCGTTTACGTAAGCGAGTGAAAAGTAGTTGAAAAACTTACAATACTCTATTTTCTTTGCGTATTTCTATGTACCAAACGTTGTAGGGTTGGGACTGGCCGGTGTATCATCTTATCTATGGCGCCACACATCGCATTCTATGGGCGTTAGCAATAGCTTGGCTTATCTATGCATGTCACAATGGATATGGTGGCCCACTGAACAACTTGCTTAGTTTACGAATTTTTTCCGCGCTTGCTGCGGCTAGTTATTCTGTAAGTCGTTCATCACCTATCGTAGTAGACGTTTTATTGACGATTTGGTCGTAATTTCACTTGCGTTGGCTGACCTCGAGAAGCAGGTGCTAAAGGTTGTCGGGGAACGTAGCCATGGAAAGATAGTTTCATTTCATAAAAACATCAAAGGAATTGACCTCATTTCGGTATAAAACTGAGGCCGTCGACAAATAAAAATAAAGTTCCATTTTTGAAGACGTATAAATGATGTAGTGGGTGGAATGTATGCTCCTAAAATCTTCTGAGATTTAACACCGATCTCTACTTGCAAAACGCCGTCCTAGCCATCTATTTAGAAGCACATATACAGTTACGACCAGGTGCATTATTCTAGCTCTGCTTTATACGTCATAGCTACTAATCTTTATTCGCAAAACTCACTACGGCAGTTATATATTGTGCGCATCAACTTGACGAGACAATTCGGTGAAATTTTGAAACGTTGCAGATGAAATAAGGCAATGTAATCCTCAATGAGGTTACCATTGCGGTCATGATATATCGCATGTATATTATCTACGCACTACGAATCACATACTTCACTAACGTCTGAGTTCATGCATGAAAGAAAGAAAATTATGATTGTAATTAAAAGTGCCGAAAAATTTTTTATAAACGTTAAGCTTCGTTCGAACTCGTTGAAAACGAATGCTTTGTAGGAAAATTTGAACGAACATTCGGTTCATTAGAAATATGCATGCGTTTATTAGCCTCATTAATTAGCTTCACTAATTAGCTTCATTAATCGTTGCCGACCACCACCTATGCGCTGCTTGACGAACGCATTTGAATGCATTTCGATCGTTGCAGTTCCTGATCGCACTCATTCGTGTTTGTCTTATATTTTTGGTATGAATTGCTCGCAGCGGTGGAATACATAAGTTAAAGCATTTTCTTCATGAAGTCAAGACTTATGCGCATAAATGGAATGAAATTCGCCTCTCTATCGAAAATGATCTCAAAAATGATCAAAAAGTTTTCTTTGCAATTTTTTTTCAAAGAAGATAATTTCAGGTTTCTTATACAGCATAAAAAATAAAGAAAAACTACTCGTAATATGCGTAAAACTATGAGAAGGGAAGGCGGAAATCAGTGCCATCGAGGGAAAAATATTTCAACAATATTGGGGCATTGATTGCATAGACGTTGAGCAGTTAAAATTTTAGTTCATCTTTGCAAATTTTAAACGTAAATGTATGCGATCATTTCAAAATGCGAATAAGACATAAACGGCGATCGATCAATCGATTTGGGTCAATTTGTGCTTCTTTAATATATAAAGCAAATTCATTAAGGTCACAACATTCAGGCGAACCAGTTGTGTGCGTATAACGTTCGTTCGCGTAGCCTTTTTCGAGTGCCGTAACAAACGCATCATTATTATTGCATACGAAATTAGTTATATACGTTTCTGAGATGACTTCAGTTCTCGATCAGCTATATCAAAGGTTCATGAAATATTTCACAACTGCTTAATTGATAACTGATAAATTATAACTGATAACTGATAAGTTACCAAATGTCTGGCTCTGCGATTATTTCACTTAAATAAATAAGCATTTAAAATTTATTATTTATTGCATCATACCATAAAATTTTCTATACGAGCTATTCAAATGCACAATATGGTACCTGTTCGCATTTGAAAATGTGGTAAAGAAGGGCTCAGTTATGGTTTCAACAAGTGTGTGCACCTGAGTTTAGAGTTGTACTTTATTAGTCGCTAATATAAATAAACTTTTCAGACTTATTTAGTGCATCTGGTTCTAGTGATGGCTTCATTTATGAAAGCACCATTCCCGATTGTCTACAACGGTCCTATGACATTGGTTCGCTTCTGCGCTATGCAAATACCTAGTGCATATTTTATTGGTGCGATCACGATGTTCATTGTGGAGTTGCCGGCCAACAATATCGAACGCATACTGCTCCAAAGACCCACTGTTTCGAAGCGCATTAACCGTTCAGATATAAAACAGAAACTAGTCGAAAACTGAACAACTTACTGCGAAAAACCGTTGATAATCTTAAGGTGTTGTAGCAATATCTTAAGGTGAAAAACCATATCTTAAGGTGTTGTAGATGGTGGTGTTGTAGCAATTTTTTTTAAATTGTCTACCTGGCGGCGTATTCGTATAACAGGAAAATGCGTTACGATAACACACTTCTCTTTGAGATGAAATTTTGCTACAGTCGAAGATATATGGGCTTGAGCAGTTGCTGCCGCTAAAATTTTCCAAAGTATCTTCTGAAGTCGAACTTTTTCTTTCACTTTTTCTTTCGAATCGAATCGAATCTTTTATTTAGTCGATAGGTAAGGACTACGTTTACAATCTTTTTTTAAGATTTTCGCTTCAATTCACTTCAGATTTTCACTTCGGAATACGTGTTCAAATTTTTCGCCCTCTCAATCTTTTTTGCTATTTTTTTTTCACTTCAAAAATTTCACTCTTTCGAAAGTCTCAGTCATAGTCCTTTAAAGTAAACAAAGATGTAATTCGAACCCGGCTATTCTTTTGTCCGATGACTGCTTTAGGGCGCCATGTCAAAAACACTGAAGCGCTTCAGGGTTGCTTTAGTGTTTTTGATATGGCCACTTTCAAAATATTTTTCTCGCTTTGGAACGTTGTTTTCATCAGTATGACAATCTCATCTTGCTAACCTCTTTTCCATTTACGAGTCTACTTTGCTGCCCATTTTATGGTGCTTCTTTTCTGACTGATTACAATTCGCACTTTTGCTAGTAGCTATTTCGGAGCCATCGATCCATTGGTGGCGTCTTTGTACTTTTTTTTTGAATTGTGATTCAAAACATCGACGAATCATCAAATCTCTGTGCTTAAACTAGCAAAGCTGTTTCCGATGACCGTGTTGTGTACAATGGGGCCGTAGTTCGAGAGTGCTCACAGTCGCATTCTCAAATCCTGCCGACAATAAGTACCTTGACTATGGCGAAAAAAAAAAAGAAGAGCTTAAGAGGCTAATGGAGAAAAACTTAATCGGATTTCTTATCTACGCAAATATCGAATGATGGATTTATTGAGTTTTTATGTTCCGACGTAAATGAAGAAAAACTTTTGTGTACCTTTGGCGATTACGATCGCAACGATGACTTTTGCCAAGCGGCCAAGGCTCACCAAAGTGCACCCGTGACAGATAACAGAAGAATATGTTATAATAGTGCATTCTTTCGTTAGACTTACATTTGCTAGTAGTCTTGCGTAAGAGACAGTTGGTTGTATTAAATTTGCAAATTTCGCCATATAGGCTAACTGTAAACGCTCGCAATCAAACAATGAATTACTTTCGAAGGTCTCATTGGCAGCTATTTGTAAGTCACTGATATTCGTTGAAAAAAAAAAATGAATAAAATTTTAGTTATTTTTTTCTGTTCTGAAGCACTCTTCGTTTCTGTTGAATTTATAGTTTCATTTGATTGTTTGTATAATTGAGACTGATACGACTGGCCTGCTGCGGATACCCTGATCTCCGATAAGGTTCCCAGCGCTCAGCAATTTTCCATGCAATTACCCGCCCTCTTGACCCCTTCTAACCCACTCACATGTATTGCTGCTTGAAAGGGTTTCCTCTCCAGCTGGAGATCGTTCCGCGCAGAAAACTGGTGTGAGCATTATGTTTCCATCGAGATTAACAAACAATAATCCATCCTCCCGTTTTCATAGTCCAGCACATATGGCTGCACAAGAGTTGTTGGACGTTGGTAGGAAACGACTCGAGACAGCGAGCATTCAAAGGAAAATTCGAATGAACTTTAGTTTGCTAGAACCGAGGCAAGGCTGTCTGCAGAACTTCTTGAGACTTCGCGTCTGAGGTGGTAGGTCACGAAAATGTAGTAGGTCACGAAGGAGGTGGTAGGTCATAAAGGAGGTAGTAGGTCATGAAGAAGGTATTAGGTCACGAAGGATGTGGTAGGTCATTAAGAAAGTAGTAAGTCGAAAGATGGTCATGAAAAGGTGTTGACTGGTGCAGAGAAATCAAAACACATAATGTGAGCCATCGTGACGTATGCAACTCGATGAAATGACGGGAGGGTAATTAATATTCAGGTACGTACACAGTAGAGAGGAGTGGGAAAAAAGAGAGAGCTAGAGGCGAAGGGCGAAGGAAGAAAGAAGGAAGGGTGTCTTGTAGTCTGGTAATGACATAAATTGATTGACTTTTCCTTTTCGGAGGAAGCAATCATCTGCAGGCAATTCGATGTCAGTTCATTTTTATTGCTTTGCCACTCTCTATGCCTATATGTTTGCTTGTAGAATCTATTCTCAAAATTTTCTACTCTACAAGCTCGCCTTTGCTGTAAACAATTTACATACGAACTTAAGGTGCATCTCATCAAATACATCAGCTTAAAACAAGCAAAAGTATATCGGAACACACAGTGGTGAAATATTTAAAAAAATACACACTAACTTTTTAACAGTGAAAAATTCGCTGATCTTTGTCTACTTAGCGCTTCGGTTGATGTTACTAATGATAGCTTTTACAGTCGACTTGCCTGTATTGCTTGACAAACGAGGCCAATACATATTGTTAAACGTCGGTTATAAATCCTGCAAGTTACAGGTTTTTCAAATTCCTGAGGAGACGCGTTTTTACTTATTCGGGGGAGGGGAAGCAGGG
>JPKZ01003116.1:16721-44177 GCA_000803305.1 Toxocara canis | reverse complement strand
ACCCGTGTAAACCCACTCCCCTCCACTCCCACTTCCGCTAGTTTCTCCTATGTTCTACAGACGGTGAAAATGAGAGGCTTGGTTGTAACCTGTTTTAGTTTTCCGACCTTATTTCCTCTTCTCTTTATTTATTTTTTTCTCCTCCTTTCTCCATTTTGCACTGTTTCTTCTGCCGTTCGGATCTGTTTGCTATATCTACTTCGACAATCATTATTCAAGGTACTCTCTGCTCGCAAATTTTGTGTCGAAACATTTTGTGACGTTGATTGTGCTTCTCTCTTTCGAATTTTTTTTCTCGATCTGGAGGTTCTTTTCAAGGTTATACGGTAGTCGCATGCAGAGATGATTGACATTTTATGGGGCATTCAAAAATGGCTGACATGGTCTAGTCGACGGCTGATCGCCAACTGCAATTATCGCACGCTGTCGTTTCGTATGAACTATTCTTTGTTACGCGCTCACTCCCCTACACCCACATCAATCGATCATCCACATAAACGCCCGGGGGTATAAAGGATGTAAAGCTGTGATCATAAATTGTCATTATGGATTTCACGTGAATTGATGGGTGTATGCGATTGTCCACTGCCATATTCCTTTGTGCGATTGCTTATCATATTCGATAATTTTTTTTTTCAGTAGCTTATGTGACACGCAATTCCTTACTAGTTCTTACTCGGCGACGCCTATTAGTTTGTATTGCTGCCATTTACCCATTGTTATTTTAATTGTATTATTTCATAGCACACAGTTGCGATCGTTCGACTGGGTTCCACTTAGGGAAGAGTGAATGAGATTAACCAAAATTGTTGTTTTTTTTTTGGTAACTTGTGGTATACATACCAAACTAAATAGTAATTTGCGATACTGTTACTTTGGCTTCATTGTTTTGTTTATTTGCTGCGATAAAAGTTTTCATTTCGCTGAGAATATATATTTCTTGTTGTTGTTAAAGCGGAAATATCTACGAAAAGGAAGTACTTTTTTTGCTCATAAAATAAATTATATTCACCACAAAATGAAATTAGTACTTACCTCAAACAAAAGAAAAGTATTCCTTTTTGTTTCTTTCCTCATCTCATAGGCAAGCAAGCATTAATTGCGCTATGTTGGTTGCATTGAAATGCCTAAATGTATTTCATCGATGAACTGCCCCGTTTCAGTGACAGACGCACATGACGACGTTCGGTAAGAACGTCTTCATTTGCTGCAAAAAGAGGAATAATACAGATTCTAAGACTATACGAAGAGTCAGAATGGGCATCCAAAATTCAGGTCCGTGATCCCGTATTAACGACTCGTATGCGTGGATTCAGTAGTGACTTCAGAGATCATGCCTAAGAACGATCAGTGGCTGCTTGCCGACCCAACGAATGTGACGTTTTCCTAACGTTACTCACACTACTTTCACGTGATCAGATGCGAAACATGCTTCATTTTACCGGGCCGCGTAATCGGTATACGTGCTTTCCCTGGCTAGCATAAAAAGTGGATTGAAGTGATAATTGAACCTTACGAAAATGATATGGCAAATGATGTCTTTTATTTCGGATCACTTATGAGGATCTAAAACATGATGATCAGGGCAATGCACAGGGTGTTCATTGTTTTATTACCGTTTTATTACCGAGACAAGCTAGCGATCAAAGTGAACTACTATCCCCTTCCACTCCTTTCCCCCTCCTCCTCTCTCTCCCCCTATTCGCTGTTCCCTGCCCACCTTTCCGCTTCCGGTAAATTAATCACATCAGAAACCCTTCCGAGCCACGGTTGTGCATTCAGTTGTTCAATGGTTCAATAGTTTCCCTCCTTGAGCTCCTCCTTATACGCCAACTCGATTGTGTATATCGCTTTATGCATGCCCATAATGAACCAATCACTTACAGTAAACACACCTCTTTACTAAATCTAGAATTTTCTATAGATTTTGGTTCATAAATCGATCGCTGAGTGTCGCAAAAAAAAAAGAATAGTTAAGCTGCATCTTTGAATGAGTTGAGGTGTTGGTATGCACTGAGTAAGCAAATCGTTGTTGACTCTCTTCGAGTGTTTGCGTGTTCAAATGAGGCGTTTTTGTGGATCTCGAAAAAAGTTAGACCGTTACGATGCTAATGCGTTAAAGAGCTTAAAACCAGTTATCGGACGCCATCTCTTTCTCTCCCTCTCTTTCTCTCTCTCTCTCTGTCCCTCTCTCTTCACCTTTTGCATAACATATCGTTTTAATCTTGAGGACGCTATTCTGATAGTTTGTCTTTAAACATATTTTATCATACAATTTCAAAGATCTATCTATGTGATGCAAAAACCTGAGGTTGATGCGTTCTTGAAATTATTGTCCCCATCATCCCTCTCCACCTTTAGTACGTTCACCTCCTTATAATTGCAGTGGCACGTCTCAGCAATGTCACTTTAACATTTCCTTACCACAAATCTACCACCATTATGCGAGTCGCTAGAAAGAAACGGCATCGTTGAAAGAAATGCTTGGGTAGAAATGACAAATCTGTTATATCAGCTCAGCATATCTTGCTAGATTGGAGTTGCGTGATCGTTGTCATCGTCTATATATTGCTAGAGAATGATCGTTGTCACCGTCTATATATTGCTAGAGAACCACTAAGGTTGTCTCGACGGGAATGCGAATAGGGATGCTGGCTTACATTACTTTTCTTAATTCCACCCAACCCTCTCCCCCCTCCCGCCGCTTTCTTCACCTCCGTCTCAGTTATGCAACTGTGAGGATTTCTTTTTTGCTTCTATACAAGATATCCTTGAAAAAATTTTTAAACTAAATTCTCTTTGTTTCATATGAGGTTCGATGACCAAACGCGACTATCTTAGGCAGCGCTTATCCTAAATACTTGATCGAAATAATGATATCAAAAGCGATTTACTATTTGATCTATGGCTAAATGGAAGAAAACTTATGAATTTTATTGTCTTTTTTTTTCTTCGACTGTTATTCCACAATCCGTTATGCGTATCTGATCCCGTTATGAAAAGCTGTATTGCCTTTCAGAATTTGTCGATGCTATCGCCGTATTTCTAATGTCAGTCGAAATGGCTGAAATTAGGGAGTTGTTCTGTTAGCTTTTTGTTAACGAAGGGTATTTGCAAAGAACCCCGTGATGAAAAATGGGGTGAGGGGAGCGAAGAAGATGAAGATTCTCTGAAAAATCAGGAGAGAATTTTACGAATTTTCGACGAGATAATAATTCAGTCATATCGATTCAAATATGTAACTAAAAACTTCCCAAAAGAAATCAAGCAGAAAATGAATGATAAACGACACCCCGAATTTACAAATAGCGTTGTTCTTGTTTTTGGGAACATTTAGGAACATTTGGGAATATTTGGGAATAAATTTTTTCTCAAAATTTAAATTTGGGAATAAATTTAAAACTATTTAGGCATTCTGGATGTATTTGAGAACGCAAAACAATATCGCTTCTAAGCAAGCGTATTCAGATCTGATAAAGCTGTCATTCTGCATTAAAAATAATATTATTTTTTCGATTTGTTTAAAGTCAAATATTATCTATAGCGGTTAAACAGTTATTGCAACTTTTTAGAGTGCTTTTGACTTCTAAAGGTGATCGTTGTCATCGTCTATATATTGCTAGAGAATGATCGTTGTCATCGTCTATATATTGCTAGAGAATGATCGTTGTCACCGTCTATATATTGCTAGAGAACCACTAAGGTTGTCTCGACGGGAATGCGAATAGGGATGCTGGCTTACATTACTTTTCTTAATTCCACCCAACCCTCTCCCCCCTCCCGCCGCTTTCTTCACCTCCGTCTCAGTTATGCAACTGTGAGGATTTCTTTTTTGCTTCTATACAAGATATCCTTGAAAAAATTTTTAAACTAAATTCTCTTTGTTTCATATGAGGTTCGATGACCAAACGCGACTATCTTAGGCAGCGCTTATCCTAAATACTTGATCGAAATAATGATATCAAAAGCGATTTACTATTTGATCTATGGCTAAATGGAAGAAAACTTATGAATTTTATTGTGTCTTTTTTTTTCTTCGACTGTTATTCCACAATCCGTTATGCGTATCTGATCCCGTTATGAAAAGCTGTATTGCCTTTCAGAATTTGTCGATGCTATCGCCGTATTTCTAATGTCAGTCGAAATGGCTGAAATTAGGGAGTTGTTCTGTTAGCTTTTTGTTAACGAAGGGTATTTGCAAAGAACCCCGTGATGAAAAATGGGGTGAGGGGAGCGAAGAAGATGAAGATTCTCTGAAAAATCAGGAGAGAATTTTACGAATTTTCGACGAGATAATAATTCAGTCATATCGATTCAAATATGTAACTAAAAACTTCCCAAAAGAAATCAAGCAGAAAATGAATGATAAACGACACCCCGAATTTACAAATAGCGTTGTTCTTGTTTTTGGGAACATTTAGGAACATTTGGGAATATTTGGGAATAAATTTTTTCTCAAAATTTAAATTTGGGAATAAATTTAAAACTATTTAGGCATTCTGGATGTATTTGAGAACGCAAAACAATATCGCTTCTAAGCAAGCGTATTCAGATCTGATAAAGCTGTCATTCTGCATTAAAAATAATATTATTTTTTCGATTTGTTTAAAGTCAAATATTATCTATAGCGGTTAAACAGTTATTGCAACTTTTTAGAGTGCTTTTGACTTCTAAAGGATAGCTTTCATTTTTACTAATGTAATTTTGCTTTCATGTTATTTAGCTTCAACATAACGGAATTAGTGTGCGAATGACTAAATTTTTTTAAAAGTTTTATTGCACATTTTTTTTGAAAAATTTTCAGAGGTTGAAATTTTCGAATTGGAAAAATTGGAAAAAGATTGGAAAAATTTTCAATAAAGCTTTGTCTCGTTTTAAGACAAATTTTGCGTTGATTTATGATAGCGTTTCGAAAATTCGTCGTTTTTGAGCCAGTATGATTTTCGTAAAATTTTGCTAACCGAATCAATTACGATCTTAAAGCGTTATGAATTAAAATTTAACTGTTGCTAGAATACGATGTTTGAACATTTGCCAGTTGCTTATTTAGCAGTTTGTTCTTTGACGTTACTTCCGCGTCTGATTTTTTTTAAACTGAAACGATTCACTAATAAATCGATAATCGATAGAGGAGAACAGTAAACACAAAAATCATGTGATGTGATTCACATATGAAATTTTTAGCACATGTTGTTAATGCGATCGTGAAAAAAAAACGAAGAAAAGAAGCTTACTGTTTGCGCTCTTAGATATGAGAAACGCATTTCAGCAAATGAAAGCAACATTATGGCATAAAACGCCGCAAAAACATTACAACGTCTTTCTGCTTGCGTAACGACCTTTTAATTCCGCTTATTACACATAATATTTTCTCCACTGGCGCTAATGAGCAGCCAATTGCTAATGTGATCGGTAAACTTTGGATCGATAAACTATTGATCCGTGCAACGACTTGCTCACGTATATATATATATGTATATATATACATATATATATATACATTATTATATATGTATATATTATATGTACATATGTATACATACATATGTATGTGTTATATATACATCTATATATGCATGTATGCATATATATATACATATATATATGTGTATATATACATATATATATATACATATATGTATATATACGTATATATATATACACATATATTTATATACGTATGTATTTTTATTTATAATTATACTCTTGCTCACTTATTCTTACTGCTTGGTCCTTCAGTGCGATGTCTCGATGTTACTGAGGCAATCGCATGCCGAGCAACAGCCATCCATGTGGCTGTTGTAGCTAGTTGTTGATACTACCCGCTAGCTGGGCTGCCAGTGGTATGGTGGGAAACAGCCGGGAATCGAACCCAATCTCCCCGCATGCGAAGCGGGGGCTCTACCACTGAGCTACTGCAGCCCTATTTAAATTTATATATTTATCCCAAAGAGAGACAGGGACAAAATATTATCCACCCCGAGCATATATTTTGTGCCCTTGTGTAACTTCTGCAAAATTTATTATGCTTGCATTTCGTGCCTCTCCTCCTGCCTCGCGGCCCAGAATTCGCTGAATAATTTCCAACTCATCGATATTTCGTCCGGTGCTGTTATATTGCTCGAGTAGCATAAAATAGTTGAGTTAGTGCAAATGTTCCAAAATACTACGGTTACGCCGAATAACGACAGCAAGAAGCAGCAATACATGAAGTCGTTCAATTAGAGAAATCATTTAAGTGGAGAGTGATACAAAGAGTCATTCGATATTTCTGTGGCCCTCATTTTTGATATGCAAACAAATGAAGCATACGCTTACTGATTATCACTTGTCTTTATCATCTTATCTATCAAAGGCATTTTTAGTGATCTTTAATTTTTCTCATTCTTGTGAATATTTTTATCTGTTGTTTACATATTTTCTTTCATCAATCTCAACGTTTCGCTTTTTTTTTTCACAGTTTTTCATTTTCTTCCCAATAGTCGATTTTTTATGTCGTTATGTCATGTGCTCTTCAAGAATGTTTCCAATGACCACCGATCTAGTCGATTATAAGTTGCTTTTTTATCGCATTCACCTTTTTCTGGTGAAAGTTGAAACCGATGAGAAAGTCGATACAACTTGAATAATACGAATGCTTATGACAAAGTGGAATATTATATGAGAAATCATAAAATTCATTAGGAATTTATTAGAAAAATACGTTTTTTTTAAAAAAAAACAGAAGAAATTCATCCTTAGGAATTAAAATTTACTATGAAATTTTAAATTGGGCGTATGAACCATTCTACCAAAAAAAAAAAGTCTTCGCCATGTTCAAGAGACACTTATTTGTGGTTTGATATATTTCTCATAGTCTCCAATCATGAATAATTTACCATCGTTAAAATGAGACCATCATTTCGTTTGATTCTCATTAAAACGAAAAGTGCACGGCTAAAGTGCAACATTTGCCAAAGCACTAACTAATACTTTCAAAGTTCACTGTTCCTGTTCGCATGTTTTAAATAAAGCACATGTGTACACATATGGTCCGCATAAAAACTCTCGCATAATGCTTTCTGTATTCTCACTAAATGTAATGCACACAAGTGGGAAATATTGTTCGGGAAACTAATAATATCATTACCATTTACCTTTCTTCCCGAAAGGTTTTCTCACAGCAAAAAAAAAAAGAAAAAAGATGACCGAAAGCTCCAAAGATAATCGGCGAACAAATAAAAGATGGCTGTTGATGACCATACTCGGTTTTTTTTTCGAAACCATATCAGAAAGTTCATTTTGAGTTTTTCGAAAAAAAAAACATTCATATGACATTAATAAATTTTTTCAGTTAAAAACTTCAAAAAAATATCCAGGTAGGAATATTATTGTTCGGCATTTTTGATACTTTTCTCAAAAGTTCAGCAACAGTCTCGCTATAATTTAAGCAGAAAATGTATGTAGGGAATCCGTCCTTGCAAGAAGAGCATTTTCGTCATGTCCATGCAAGGGAAAAGTTTATCCGCATCAGTAACGCATATTACAGCTTATCGACTTCCCGATGACAAGAACTGCTCCTACTTAGCATTAGCTCGACTGGAATGACACACACATTCCATGCGCTGTGTAGGCGTCAGAGTGTTATTCACTCATATGACCACGTAGTATAAAAGCTCATCGACGAACGATGTTTTCTGTTAGACGATCGATGAATGTTTCAGACATTCTGCAACGTTCTTTGATCGCTGATCCATTGTTTACGCCGTCTATGAAACATCTGAGGTGGCTTTGATGTTATCCAGATGGATTGCTAACAACTCGAACAATCAAATCTGGTCACAACTAGCGTTACCTTAGCTTCTTTCTGATTGCCGTCTTAAAGTACTAAGATCATTGCGCCTAAGCGGGCTTTATTGGTGGTCTATGTCTTATTCAGTGATCACCACTTTATTTATCATATTTTGCTATAGGCGATGCTGAACTTGCGCACGTCATATAGCTAACGCTCTGATTAGATGTTAAACTACATGCCTAATTAAAATTCTTGTGCCTTGAGGCCTTATTAAAAATTTTGTGCCTCAAGTGTTTGGTTGATGACACTCAAGTATTTGCAAATACCACTACTCCAAATAGAGCCTACCATATGTAATGGTCTGCTTCGTATTGATTCTTTTTCGGAAATAAACTTCTCAGCACCTCAATTCATTTCACCGCCGTATTGGAAATGTATGTTTGATTGAGAAGCAAAATGCTAAGGATAGCTTTTAGAAAAAGATTATGACAACGGCATTCAAGTTATTATTATTTGTGCCAACAATAACGACAATGAAATTTAAGAAAGTTTTTGCGTAAAACTTTTCGAAACGTCGAACAGCAAAAAGAGGAAAGTTCATTCAGTAAATTTTTAATTCTTTTATCCTCCTTTTTTTCCCGGCGGGGTGGGGGAGTGAGAGGGAGGCAAGGGTTTGAGGCTTACACACATAGAGGTGATCCTTCGTTCTCGTATATACGTTGTGCATTGGAAAGGATGAAGGGATGAAGACTAAAGGCGCATGCATGAACCAGTTCAATTACGCAGTTGTCGACAATCGTACGCTCTTTTTTTCAGTGAATGTGGATGTTCGATTTTTTTTTCGCCTTTTTTCATTAACGTTTCATGAAGTTTTGACTGACGATTATTGAAGTTTCTTTTCTTTTCATCTCGTTCCTTTTCCTTTAAAGGCGCAATTCGCTGTCTCGTTCGGATTCATTATTTGCATTGAAGGCCTCATGGCCTCATTTTCTTATTGAAGGCCTCGCTTCCATTCAACTTTAAAATGATTGTTCGCATTGAGTATATCAGTTTCGTTTGTGTACAATACAACTATGCTAAGTAACTGGTAACACTGTACGTTTTTGTTTTATGTAGTTCCGCGTTTTGGTGAGCAGTAGCTCAGTGGTAGAGCTCCGCTTTGTATGCGGGGAGACCTGGGAGACCTAGGTTCGATTCCCGGCTGCATTCCCAATGGATCGCCAGCAAGCGGACCACCAGGCATTCCGAAACTGGTCAGGACAATCATGCGTGGGCATGGTTGTCATCTGCATCGATATGGGAATCGGTGAAGTTACAGCCGCCTTTGCATCCCTTTGCTTTGCATAGTTCCTTTTTTATGCGATATCATCTGAACAATATGAAAAATGACGCTTCCGATGTATTCATTTTAGTAGTTCATTTGTACACTAACTCAAAATGCATCTCATTTTAAAGTCGATAATTTAAACGCATCGGTTGGTCACGACCAATCGGTGCTTTCTGAATGTAAGAGCAAGCTACTCTACGCAAACAAATATATTCTTAAAAGAAACCCAATAAATGCGAAGTTGTTGTTTGCTGAAAGTTTCTTTAAATTCCGCATAAATTGCTCCAGAGGGGGAGCGGGGAGGGAGGGGGTAGCAGCTCAGTGGTGGAACTCCCGTTTCATACGCGGGAAGACCTGGGTTCGATTTCCGGCTGCCTTCCCAACGGATCGCCAACAGGCTGACCATCAGGCGTTCCGAAACGGGTCAAAACAATCATGTGTGGGCATGGTTGTCAGCTGCATCGATATGGGAATTCGATGAAATTACAGTGGCTTTTGCATAAATTGTTCATCATAAAATATCTCACATAAATTTGGCATATGGGAGGCTCTCTCTGTTTAGTTTAACTGGCATGGCGATCTTTGCACATTTCGATCGCACAAATAGTGCAAGTATAACGAAGCGCTTATGAAATACGACAAATATTTGAGGTATACGTCCATATATATTTATTGACGCCTCTCATAATAACTACATATAGAAACGGTACGGTGAATTGTACTCAAGCTCACGCTCACGCGGTTTTCGTACAGCGTTTCGTAATACAGTTGGTGACGACCTGTGTACACATCGACTGGTAATTGTTGTTTCTCCATGGTTGTATTGATAATTGAAATGAACGGCAATTGTGATCGTAATGGGTAACGCTGACACTGACTCGTACTCTCAGCTAGGAAGTCTATGATTAGACTTCGGTTGCTTTGACTAAAAATTCAAAACGTTGCAAAGTTGCAATGTTGTGGTTGCCCGTGGTACGACTTTCGTGCCGAAGTCGGCTTCGGCTTAGGAGTCGATACTGGAGGGGTCTGACGACTCTCCTCAACTAGCTTTCATTTGTTTCACTCTTACGACACTGCTTCTCTTATCTGTCGATTCGGATGCTATAGATCTATGCGTTTACATAGTTTGGCAGTTGTCGTACCCGTGTTGTGACTGATTGCAGCGTTTTTCATTGCAATGCAAATGCACGTTTGCAAGCAGCACTTTTATATGCACAGACATTGATTGCAAGCGCATTGCCATGGATGTGTTACGCTGATTGCGAAATATAACGCTTTATATACTTAATGCTGGGATGTTCTCGAATGCTCAATCAATGCTTGTGAAACACTGATGGAGCATAGTGTATTAAGGTAACGGTACACTTGGACGCGCGAATCTCGCATACGAATTGATCTGAAGATGATAATTGGACAACCACCGATTCGATACTAAAATCCGCGCCTTCAGGCGGAATATCAGGCGGAAATTTTTTATTTTGCTAAGCAAGTATAAATTATACAAGCGAAAAAAAACAAGTATATATGCTATACAAGTATAGAAAATGCTAGGCATAGATTTCAACATAAATATAAATTATTTTCGAATTTGTCTACGAGGCAAGCACCATATCGTGCATTCTCGATGGATTGATTGTCTTTGAAGCCGATTTCTATTAGCGCATTTTTAAAGAATAGTTTCAGACATTACTACTTATGAAAATCTCTCTCGATTACGGCAGTCAATATCATTTATTATCAATGTTACTACTAATGTTATTATTGTTACTATTATTAAATTGTACTAATTATTACTAATGTCGGGCAGGCAGTAGCTCGATGGTAAAGCTCCCCGCTTCTTATGCGGGAAGACCTAGGTTCGATTCCCGGCTGCTTACCCCACGGATCACCAGCAGGCTGACCACCAGGCGTTCCGAAACTGGTCAAAACAATCATGCGTGCGCATGGTTGTCAGCTGCATCGATACGGGAAGCGTTGAAATCACAGCTGCCTTTGCATCCCTTTACTATTATTACTAATATTTAAATGCAGCACATTCGAAATACTAATCGAAGAACCTGTTAGATTATCTCATCGAAAAGCAAAAATGTCATACTTCGTTTGTTTACTTCAACGGTTTCAATGGTGAGAATTTTTCGCGTTCACGATGGGGAGACACCCGACCGTTCATATGTTATACTTGCTATAAATATTGAAACTCACAACCGCGATACATAGCTGCATCTATCATTCCTTCATACTTCCGACTTTTTGTGCCGCTTTTTGCGACCTCTCTGTTGCGGTTTTACTAGCTCGATCTCTTCGCACTTCTGGTTTTCTCATCCCTCGTATATTGAATAAGTGCTACGACCAGTACCTTTATGACTTTCTTTTCGGTTCATATCTCTCTTTGCTCGGTTGCACTCTGTAGATCTCGGCTATAGTCGTTTCATCGCCATATTTCTCTTGGCTTCTCATTTCTCAAATCTCTCTCTCTGATCATCTACCTCGCTTACGACTAAACGTTTCCCATTGGTTCTTCGTTCGGTTCACTTCCACATCTGTTCGTCATCTCTTACAATCGTTTACTCCTTTCTTTATTCCCGCCCTATTGAGATGCACTATTCTCTCTCGCATGTATGACCATCTGTCGTGTGATGTGCTCATAGTTTCTCTTACGTTCGCTCCAGTTTCCTGTTTCTGATGCACTTAATGATTTGTCGTCAGTGAGTGGTTGTTCGTCGTAGTGGCGTGATCGGGGCAGAAGTAACGTAGTGTGTGAGTGAGCGTTGTTGCTATTTCGTTCATTTATTACCAGTTGTCGTTTTGTTGGGTACGCACATATGGATCGATAGATACGTTTACATCATTCGTATGTATGTAGTATGTATTGCGATTTATGTACGCACTTATGACAGTTCGGTTTTGGTTGACGTAAGCCATTATATAGGGTATCACTATTGGTTTCTCCCATCTTTGATCACCAACAACGAACGCTTCATTACACTCTCGTTTCCGTTGTGCATAAATCTTTCGTCGTTAAATGTGTCATGTGAGCGCTTATTTTGTTTTGACATAGAAAAAAGTTTCGTTGAGCAATATTTTAGTTTGTTGTTGTGTTGCAGGACACGAGATTGTTAGTGCTTGAAATGGGAGATGGTGACTACTCGCGTGTTTCGTTACTTCGCTCACTTGCTAATCGTGAACGTATCCTACTCTCTGAAACGTCCACTTCATTACCATTAGTAAGTCTTGTCAATTGGTTTTTTTTAAATTTTTAATATTTAAATTTTCCCAATATGTTGTAGCTGTAATAGATTTGTAGATTGGCTTCAACTGAATCAGACTTCCGATAAACAACAAACTTATACTAAGAAGTGCATGCCTAGCATCGGTTATGAAGAGCGTGGTCGTAGGCTTAAAATGGAAATATATCGCCGATTTCGTATATTTTCTTTGTCATTTATACACAAATTGCTTTTTTACTCTTGAGAACTTCCAAACTGCACCATGTTTAGTAAAGCTAATTCGCTGGTAAGCTGTTCACATTAATTAGTCGTCAGTGAAGCGGCATTTGAGCGAGCAAAAAAAGAAATAGAATTTAAGAAATTAGTATTGTTCTTTAAAAATATATATGTGTATATACATGTACATATGTACATATACATGTACATATATATGCATATATATAATACATATATATATACACATATATATACGTATGTATATCTCACTTTCCTGCCATCCATTTCCCGATTCTTGTAAACATATTTTGTATTCTGAAAGGAACTAGCTTAATCAATTAGCTTGATTGATGTTCGGGTGGAATTGTTGATTCTTAGTTGCATACGAATGACACAAAATATGCTTTGGTTGGGCAAATGCTTAATCAAAGCTAATAATTCGAAGGAAGAACAGTTAAAAGCGTTTAGCCATTAGAAAGTATTCGTTATATGGTGCAGTTTAAAATGCTACCAACCATGAAACGCAGTATAAAACTCTCATGCAGCTATATAACGCAAACATTATTTTCCATTACGGGGAAGAATTTTTTTTTTTGAACAGTCGTTCTAAACGTTTCTGATTTAAGGGATCATGCCTCGTGACTCTACGGGAGAGAGATCGTGAAGCGGCGTGGATTGTCACCTCAGGTGCTACGCTATCACTTGGCGTTGACACGGTTTGCCTTGCGGTCGCGCTACTCGATCGTATCCTTCTGGCGACTCGCGTTCCCCTCAAGTAGGTTCTTCATTCTGGACGTATATTGAATATTTCAGAGTTATCGCATATATTAGTCTCAGGTATAAGTGTATGTACCGTTAAGGCATGTAATCAACTTTCGAAGCTTTTCTACTTCGAATAGTATTACTGGAGGATTAAGGGGAAATGTTGAACCATTAAACATTTTGTACGAATCGCAGTGAATCGTAAAATCAAACAACTTTACTTACTCAGCTCGGGAATCGCTCGAACTTTATAGCACACGTTGTTAAAATATGCTAAATCCATTTAAGATATGTAAAAAACCAATGTGCTGTGTCGTTTAAACGCTAACAAAAGTTGTTTGATGACGCGTTGGTCGGCTTCTGGCATCAAAGTTTCTAGTGAATAGCATTTTAAAGCGTCCTTATGCAGGGCGGGCGCGCGGGCAGTAGCTTAGTGGTAGAGCTCCGGCTTCGTATGCGGGAAGGCCTGGGTTCTATTTTCGGGTACTTACCCGACGGATCGCCAACAGGCTGACCACCAGGCGTTCCGAAACTGGTCAAGACAATCACGCGTGGGCATAGATGTCAGCTGCATCGATACGGGAATCGATGAAATCATAGCTGCCTTTGCATCCCTTTGCTTATGCATGACATTTTTATGTACCATTTGATCGGCGACAATTTTCATAAACATCGCTTGTTTATGCTGTGATACACAGATTTCAAAGAATATCAGCAAAAGGTTTACTTTTATGATTCGAAGCCGCATGCTTCGCAGAAAATGTTTGCAATCTGTGTGTTCAGCGTAAAGAATCATCGAAAAGATTATTGCCATAGTTGAAAAGGAAAAGATATTCTTTATACGTTGAACAGTTAAACAATATCATCCATCTGCAGATATGTAAACTGCGTGGCGGCAACATGCTTGTACATATCGATAAAGCTGTGTGAGGAGTGTGTATGCGTTTCGGACGCTGGTCGTCTCATTTCACGTCTTCAACTTCCGTACAGTATTCCCGAATTGAATCGCATGGAGTTGACGATCCTTTCGCGTCTCAACTGGGATCTCGGTATTTCTTTACGCAGTTCATCACAAGGACGAGTAGACTATGGAAGCGTAATTATCTCGAAGAAAATTGTTAATTTAGCGTGTTTTCTCGTTATGCGCCGTCGCATATAGTATATACTACATATGTCAAGTGGCAAGAAAATCTGTTAAAGTACTATCTTTCCTGGTTGGGGCGTATACTTATCATGTGCCGAGATGCATCATATGACCTTTAGACAGAGTAAGTGTATCTAACGACGTCAACCAGCTTGATCTTTATGTTTTAATAGTGGGATGATTCGTGCGTGCGTGCCTTGGCTCTTCTAAACTCCCAACTTCCCAGCCCGATCACTTGTAATGGGTTGCACTTAAAACGCATGGTAGTTTCGAAGCGACCACGCAAGCCTACCGAAAGAATAATAACGAAT
This sequence comes from Toxocara canis, assembly GCA_000803305.1. Taxonomy (NCBI): domain Eukaryota; kingdom Metazoa; phylum Nematoda; class Chromadorea; order Rhabditida; family Toxocaridae; genus Toxocara; species Toxocara canis. Next base: position 29,416 of record JPKZ01003116.1, on the reverse strand, counting down.
ATGAAAATGTGCAATTTTTTCCCAGATCAGTTTATTATAGACAGTTTCTTAAAGCAATAAAAGAAGAAGCATGCATGAACTTCGTAAGTTAGGTAGGGATTGTTTGCGTTGTGCTTCTAGATTTCTGCAACTCGCACTGAAGAGTATTTCCTAAACATGCACTACTTAGCCGTGTATAATACTGTAGCAGTAACTGTAAGATAACATACCTCTGCAGTAACTGTAAAATGGCATAACTTTTTCATATCACGGCTAGAAGAGGGTGCAAATGGAATACCTATTGATGTTTGCGATTCGGTTGAAGTCCACTACATTGTGTAGTGGATTTCGATTGAAATCCGCTAATTAGGTCCTGTGTGGATTACATGAACGAACGATTTGTATAGCGGCTTCATTTTGCTAAACTGACATAATGAATATCGAGCCAAATTTTAATGGACATGTACGATAAGCTATCAAAGATCAACGAATTCTCTCTTCCCTTTTTTATGTCGAACTTTTCAGTCAGTTAGTTCAACATTCGAGCAGTCAGGACGACGACAGCACTTTTGAGTATTAAGAGTTATTTTTGGAAATATCAGATTACATAAAGAGAATTTCATAACGCCTCCGCCGATATTCTTGTTGCAATGGTGCAAATCGCATAGTGGGGAAAGAAATGTGAGGAAATGAAAAATGCAATAGGCCCTCCCCCCAACATTTGGCGCTCAGTTTTTCGAACAGTATCGCTTAGCAGCCTTTTAAAGCTACCGATCGCCTTTTGTCGATTCAATTGCCGTAGACTTTTAAATACTCTCAACCGTTACGAAATAGGTGATAAAAAAGTGATATTCCAAAGATATAGGAAAATTGCTCAATCATTTTTATTTCAGTTCGTTTTTCGTTTATCTTTTCGTCAAATCATCTGACTGAATCGTTGTTTACGTCGCGAATTTGTTTTTATGAACGCTTTTTTTTCTGAGTAGTTAAATCTTGATGAACAATTTCGATTGCGTTTCACAGATTGAACAACAATAAAACTAAGCCGCAAAAAGCATCTTGTATTGATGCGCGTTAACTGTAAGTAAAGAAATGTTTAGAGGTGATGTTTGCTGTGCGCATTTTTGAAATTTCTATGAGAATCACTGTTTTAATTTTTTTTTCCTTTTGCCGAATGTATCTGTATGTTCATTTAAATGCTGTTTTTTTTAAATTCAAAGCAAGTTATGCCTCTTTCAACATTTTTCTTTCCAATTTTATTACGTTATTATTTTTATTTGGCTTTGAAAATTGAAATTACTTAAACAGTATCTTGAACCTGATTCAGGGACGATGTAAAACGATATTGTCGATTTCACTAAACCAAAAATGAAATTGTTCTCTATTGTATGGTGAATAAAATTCATATATCTCAGTAAGAGAATTGATTATTTTCTAGAGCAGTTATTTCAACATTTGAGAATTCGAACCATTGTACTTTTCGAGCCTGAAAGTAACTTTTTATCATTTTCAGCTAACTTATGTTTAGCATAACTGTATGAGTCAAAAGGGTACCTCGTTATTAACGACCCGCTCGTAATTATGTTCAGAAATTCCTTTGAATATAAGTTTTTGAGGTCCGCAATTGCGCAATTATACTTTATGCTCGTTCCATCTAAATGCGATTCGGAATGTTAATTTTTGTGCTAAAAACGAATCAATAAGAAGCATTTTTCCGCTTCAAGCTACCCGTTTTTCGCCGGTCAATTCGAGTTTCAGTTCGAGTCAACCATGTTCCGTTTAGGCAATTTTATTCCAAAGTAATGTAGCCGAGTATATATATGTACATAGTATGTGTATATACATATATATATGTATATATATATATGTGTATATATATATACTGTTACATTGATGAGGTGCGAGTTGCGTTTTCGTAGAAATTTTGGTGGAGTAGAAGAAATAGGGTTTTATTTGTGTGACTGGTTGATTGTTCCGAATTTTTTTTTTTCGTTTTATTTCAGGCTTACCAAGTGTGGATCGCTTTATGCACGCGATGTTGGGTTGTATGGGTTCTCCATTTCTGCCTGTATTTCGTATTCCGATTGAGGCAGTGATTTGCTCTTCAATAGTTTCATTCAAATTTCGTCCCTCACTTCTCGCACTCTCTTTGCTTTCTTTGATTCTCGAAAGTCGAACTTCCGCATGGTTTCCGGTCACTGTCGGTTTTCAACGATTGCTTCAGGTAATTTCTTATACTCTGTTTTTTTTTCCAAACTGCTTGAACCAACGAATATGTTCAGCTTTGGATTTTAAAAAACCTTTCATAGGCGAACGTCTACAGCTGGAATTGTGCTTTCGTTTCGTCGTTTTAAATTTTACTCGATTGACCCACAAATAGTTTTTACTTTTTTACTGTTTTCTTTCAAAACAGCTCTCTTGTGCGCCTTTTTTTCACCAAATAACGTGCACGCATCGTCGTTACTTGTACTTCTTGAAATTACCACGTAAATATCTACCGTATTATCTCGAATAAAACCCGTGAGGGTGTAATGGTTACAGCTTTCTAGAGGAGAGTCATTCCCGGAGGTGAAAACATTCCTGACTTATTTCATCGTATCTACTTCTTTTAAACTTTAGCGCATTTGGTTTTCTCTTAAATTGCCGTTCTCGAATGAATCTTTTGACGTAAATCAGCAAGATTTGCTAAGATTATTCGTAAACAGCTTTTCCATCTTCAACTATTTCCTGACAAACATCGAGTACTTGTAGGCGTTTAATCTGTTTAGTGGAGCTTGTAAACAGCATTGATCTATGGGTGTTAATCGACTGCACCGATGTAATTATTTAATCTTTAATCTTCAACTCATTATTTATATCATTGAGTTTATCACAAACTCGCTCATCATAAGTTTCTTATATATGAGTTTTATGATGTGATCGCATTTTCACGAAATACATGCGTGGAAGGGGGGTAGTAGCTCGCCGGTAGAGCTCCAGGTTCGTTTGCGGGAAGACTTGGGTTCGTTTCCTGGCTGCTTCCCACCATACCAATGGCAGCCCAGCCAGAGGATGGTATTTATAACAACAAGCTAAAACAGCACAAGGAATGGTTGTGCTTGGTCGGCATGCGTCGAGTTGCTATGCTTTATAGTTGATGTGCATCTGATATGTGTTAGTGGAAAAGGAATCGTGCCATCCTGCGTTATAAGGTGTTCAAGCTTCTAGTTGCTTTAATTATGCAAAATTTTCTACGGGTTTTAGTTCGTTCAAAACATGTTGAGGTGGATCTTGTTGTGTGGCGATATGGTCCAAACCTATTAGCATACGTAGAGCAACTTCGAGCCAAATATTTATTCGGTAATTCAAATGGTTTATATCACCTGTGGAAAATAAAACTGTTAAAACTAGTAGAGCAAAGTTCTCTAGAGTATGATGTATTTTTCGGTCCTTTCTGCTTCTTTTTTATTGATATTTTCGGGGGCGACCACAAGAAAAATCGATCATTTTATGCATTTTTCCCCCTTCTGTAATTCCTCTTTCCCCACCCTCCCTTACCGACTCACATGCAATACGCATGTATACATGCATATCATCTTTTATGTATTGAATTTAAGCGTAAGGCTTATTCGGCAGAATGCCTAACTCGTTGTTTACTGCCAATCTGCAGTAATCGTAGGCAAAGCGAATAACCTATTATAACGTTTGCTTGCTGTCTTTCAGCGCGCTGACGAAAAATGTTCTTTGTTGTTTAAGTGGCAATCCTTTTTTTGCCCCAAAAAAGGGCTTGTTTGAGCTCTTAGTTGTCGTTGAAATGTGTGTACTTCGGCGGCTGAACTTTGTGACTATGGCTTTTGTGCTGTGCTGTGTTCCCGTCGGGTGGTCCGTTGTACGCCCCTCACAAGCATATCGATTAGTTAGTTGCCAAGCCGCCGCCCATACTCTTAAAATTTCACATGTCGCGTCTATAGCAGAAAAAAACGATGAGATGAGTGCGGAACAAAAGTAGCTATTGTAGAGCAGAACCAACCATTAAGTACAGGCGAGAAAGCTGCAGTTAGGGAGCGAGTTTTTAACGTATACTTTTAGCTAGAACAGCGTAGTTTCATTCGGCAGTAGTAACTGAACATTTGTTTTTTTTTAAAATTAAAAAAATTATATGCGCTTATCATGACCTCAGTTGGTTTTTTAGCTGTCAACTCATAAAGGAGCCAACTATGGGACGTAGCATACTCCTGCGCTTAGCATTATCTAGAGGAAAGAGCATCGTTCGGTAAAGGTCCATAGTTTGCAAGACTCAGAATCGCTTGAAACCGATCATGTCCTGAGTTCGTATTGGGCATTCTAATGATGACCTTTCAGATCGACGACAATGAGCTAATCGAATGTCGTGAAGCGATCGCTGCGCTAATTTGCCTTGAAAATAAGGAGAACGATTGCGCACGTGAGCAGAAACGTCATCGAGGTGCGAAACGTAAGGCGGATAGCGAACGTGCTGAACTACACGAACTTATTGTACCCGAGGTAACACTTTGCGCCCAGCAGGACTGAGCCGAAGAAGTATCAGCCTCATTCTATCTGTATCCCTTTCATTGAGGGCATGATCTCAGATGTCCTCGGTGCTGCCCGTAACTTTTTCGCATATGTGAATCACGAATTGTTGTATATAGATGCCTTGATCGGATGAACTCGTGATGTCACTATCACCTCAAATTATTTCTCCTCCGCGCTGTTAGCCTCTCTTTTCTTTGTTGCCCGCATTTTATATTTTCATTTGTTCCATGATGTTATTGGCAAACCTAATCAGATAACTCTTACTTGTCAAAGGAAATAATCGCTGATGTAGTTTCCAACGCTTCATAAGTAAGCGCAAAGTTCAGAAGACTGTCAATGAGTATTTGCCCATGATTTTTACAACCAGTAGGATCGCTTTTGAGGATCTTCTGTGCTTGTTTAAGTTTTAAAATTCGAGAGAATGGATCGGTTGGGTTTCATTTAATCCAACTCTCACAGAGTTTCTTACGAAGTGATTGTTGCATTATCGTGTATCTCATCGACCCGTTTTGAGGAGTTATTGTTTTTCCTGTTCTTACATTTTTATTTAATAGTTTCGATTATTTTTGGTTAAGACGTTAACTTAAGAAACATGGTAACTTCGACACCGATTTGTTAACAATCAGCCAAGCAGCCATTTAGAAACAACAGCGCAGCCCAACCTTTTCTGTACATTTAGAAACGATCGCCGCATAAGTCATATAAGAAGAGCATTCTCGATTCAATGCCATCAATGAAATGTTTGGCTGTTTACTTTGAATACTGTTTCGTGTTCCAAGGCGAAAGAGAGGAGTAGCGAAAGAGGGAGGAGAGGGCGTGGAGAGGGGGGAGGGGGTGTGGAAAAGCACATCAAGTGGATTTGTTAGAACTTTATGGCACGTGAACATGTCGTTTATTAACTCATTCACATGTAGTTTTCAAAAACACGGGTCATTCATGTGTATTATTGTTGTTTTAAATTTGTATTGATGTAATCGTTTTAAGAGTTAAAATAGTGTAAATTGTTGCAATTACGATTGCAGCATTAAAACTCGTTAAACGAATCTTAAAAACTCTTATCATCGTACAATTTCTTTGGCTCATCGCTCGTACACTATGGGATAGAGTTCCCAATTTCTAGCCTCTATTCGTTATTTTTGTCTATTCAATCATCTCTTTTGTTCATTTATCCTCATTTGTTTTCAATTGCTAAATGTTCTCATTCCACAGTTTTTTTTTTAAAGAAAAAAAATTAAATTAAATTCCTCGATTTTGTTGCAATAATGTTGATAATTTATTTCGATGTCGATACTTCGTATGTGCATTGTTTTGTAAAGTAGTCGTCGCGTTATACGAGACGAAAATTTTTTTTGCCGAATAAAGAAGGCATAGAGAGAGATACATCTATGTGTTTGATTCATTGGTTTGATTGATGAAAAACTTAAAAGTAAACTAATCAAACAATATCAAAAACTTTTAAGCAGTTATTTGATCGATTAAGATCGATCAGGCAATTATTGTAAACGTGCAATTATTGATCGATCAGGCAATTGTTGTAAACATGCAATTATTGATCGATTAGGCAATTGTTGTAAACATGCTTCTCGTTTTCGTCCTTATTCTGGAAAACGAATTTACTTACCGTCCCACGTACGTGCCATACTAGAGACAGACAGACAGACAGACGTTGAGTAGCGCTGATCTCAACTGATAAGGCGTGTGTTTGGAGAAAAGTGAATTTATGACGCTTCTTGGTTTATGCAACACCTCAAGTGCGCCAGTGAACCTGAACTTGTAGGTTTACGGTGAGTAGCCCTTAAAAAAAATTGGAGCAGAGCAAACGTGCAGATTCATTGGTTGAGGTCTGCATAAAACAAACGTCGTGAATTCATTTTTCTCGAAACAAAGACCTCAGATGCATAGGCATGCATGATTGTTTTCCTTGACTAGCTCAACTGTGTTTCCAGCAACGCTAGCAACGGGATGCGTGCTTGCTTAACCACACGCCTAATTGAACGATATCACGATCATCGGTGCGCTATCATACGTTGTATTAGCTGGGGAGCATGATCGCTAAGGTGTTCGCAGCACCTGTTTCTAGTTCTTTTGCGTTCATCGAAATGTGTTTATGAAAAATTCATGAACAGACGAAGGTGAGTGTGAATTTTCAATAAATTGAGAAGCCAGCAATCGCATTTCTGCATCCTTTGGTTAAAGTCGACAGCTTACTAACGGTGAAGTGAGGAGCATTACTTTACTTTTTGAGAATATTTTTTAGAGGCCAATATTCATCCACGTTTCACCAAGTTCTGCTTATAAATTCAAGTTCTGCACTTTGCAAATATTCACGAAGTCCTGCACTCTGAACTAAAACTTACGGTTTGTAAACCGATGTGATGATAAAGTGCGAATCATGAATCTGCACATATTCGGGATAGCATTGAGCAACCATCGATCACATATGAAAGTTGTACATCCCTTGATTAAAGTTTGCTAATTAATTGATAAGCAGATAAAGTGATATGCATGAGTTTAGATACGCAGGATATTATTCTAGGTTTCAACTAATTGCGCCGCCATTTTGTATACTCCGTTCCTAACTTGCAGCGACATTCACGACTATTACGAAACCAACCTATAGCATATTGGCTATCTAGTGCGTAAATGAGTAAGTAGTTAATAAAGAATACCCTAGTAAATTTTAACGACGCCTTTATCTTGAAAAGTATCACACTTGGCAATTGGATCTTCACACAGCTAAGATCGCCCATTGGAAGTGTTCCAGTAAAACAATTATTGTAAAATCTTTGCCTTGAGGAAATTAAGAAGTGAACATTAAAATTTTACCTTTAAATTTATTTTACACAGTATTATAGATAAAAGGTCAACAATTATACATTGAGAACTGTAAAAAAAGAAAAAGACAACTGGAAGGCAAAAAACCGAAAGTGTCAAACATAAGATTCACTAATTAGATGAATGAATTTTATTCATTAGAAAAGTGTTTCGTTTTACATTTTCCGATAGCTGAGTGAAGTTGTTTAAAAAATTTCCGCTTTAATTGAAATCAAAAAGAAACATGGAAAGCATGGATCGATAAGTTGCCTTTCGGGTCCTAAGCTTCCGATTCTCTAACAAGTTTCAAGAATTATATCTCGCTCCACTTGAAACTTGTGCGTCTTTCTGAAAGTGGGAATGTGAGCATGCGGGCATTTTCGACAAATCCAGAAATGTGCAAAAATCTCACATTTCGTTAATCCATGCTCCATCCCCATACACTCGGTGGATTCATTTCTGCGGGCCGAAAGAACGCTGTGAATCGGCGGTGCCAGGCACCCACATGCACATAAATCTCAAATGAGTGTTCATGCGCGTCTATTTCTCTATATTAGCGTCCAATGTTGACGTTTTGTCAATGAAGTAGCTCGTTTTTGGTTTATGGAAAGTTGATTGGTAAGAGCGAGGTCATCATGAGTTTCGATTAACGACGATCACAGATGACGGTTAATGAGACGCCATCGACGGTGCTGCTATCGAAACAAGGTAAACGCAAACGAGATATTTGAGAAGCAAAGCGGAACTGCCAATTTGGTGGAAAGGGTAGAGGATTGTTGTTTGCTTTATGTCGATAATTAACCGATTTATAAAATAAGACAAAATTGGAATGCGAATTTGCACTAGTGGGCTAGCACACATTCCCATTTATTAATGTTTATAGTCGTATGAATGAGCACACCCACACACTTGCACACATTGCGTTTTGGCTACCAACCCATTAGACCTATTGATTCCATCAGTTGCTGTCAGCAGAAATTCATACATTTGCACTGGTCCGACCGCTCATTAAAGCTACAAAATGCATGTCAATTCTTTACTATTTCAACTTCTGTCGGAGTCAATGAGTCACTTTGAAGTTAAGAATAAAATATGGTTTAGAAGGCTTCAATGTCAATGTTTCTAGGGAAATCAAGTTTCATTAAGTGATGTTGCGGTATAGGTAGTATGGATGGCAATTATAAATTTTCATAACTCTAGTTTTGATGGTTTCCGATTGGAATTCAAGAGACATGCAGACATCCATGCACGCATACATGCAGACACGCAGACAAGCAGACAAACAAACGCATGCATGCACCGGCATACACATAATGCTGTGCCATAATGCGTTTTTATAAATGCGAAATTGCCAAAGCGTACAACAATGAATTATTGTGAGTTAAAATTGATCGAACTTGCTCTCTCTTTCGATATAGTCCAAAAGTAACGAACATTTATATTTTAATTTTAGCGTTCAACTTGTGCTATAATAGTGCACTTAACAATAAATCGTGTTACGATTATATGAAAGCAAGTTTCTTGTTATCTGTACATTCGATCTTAGATTATTCGTTTTTAGCGAAAGTGAGAGGTGAGGGAAAAGATTACGCACACCATCTGTGTTGTATTGTTTCCTAGCCGATCGAGCGACCATGTTTGCTCATCGACTTGATAAACAATGATGATCGTGAGAGAGCGAAAAACAAACGTTAAGCTAATGGCATTTCGGCGAGTTTGACAGAATCGAGTCGAATATAATTGAAGCGAGCTGATAGTTAGTTGACCGCAACAACGAAAACTTACTATAGGAACGTCTTTGTTGATGCTTAAATTACCAGATCAAATTGCACAAATTATGCACACAGTAAAAAGTAAATTGGAAGTAAGAAAAACTAGGAAATTATTTGTGCAGTAGTTGCGTGGAATTATTATTAACAACTATAGTATAAACTTTGTCTTACAGATGATAATTTTTCATAAAAATAACTATTTCCGGTTGAAAATTTTCTAAAATTAAAGACAAGAGGAAAAAAATTTCTCTGTTTGAAAGTGAATAAGGTTAGACTAATTTTGACGAAAAGGTTGGGAAACATTCACAATTATTAATTTTGGCAATTTTTGTCGAAACGTTTTAATTTCACATGGAACTTTCTTTGGATGCACAATGTTTGTGTTTAATGAAAATGTTTTATAATTACGCATTTCTCCGTTATGATCGATATTTTCAGTGGGTGCTAACCTTAGTGGTAAGTTTTTGCTTATTGAAAAATTCATTAAGGAACTATTGACTACCGGTATTCCTGTATCCTGTACAACCATCAATAGAACATTTACGTGAAGATATTGGCCACCTGAATAATTCGACTTAATCGAGTGATGCTTCTTGAAAAGTAAACACAATTTATCATGCTAATTGTTGTGTTGAACAAATGTTTTAAGTCATTTTAAGATGAGAATCTGAGAGGTTCTCTGAGGGAAAAATGCCTAAGAGAGATATGGCGATAAACGGTAAACATATGATCACTAATCGATCAAGTAATGATAGTGTAACTTTCATTTCACATTTCATCACCTTACATCACGATGATGAGAGTATTGATGATCAGCGAACACGTTGTCGCGAAAGACAAATAACCCAGTAAAGGATGCAAAGGTGTTATATATACCTTTGGTCTCTGAAGATGCAAATTCTTGAGTAATTTTTGTGAAGAAAACTTTATTGCAGAACGGAGCATAATGTGTTTACGAGAAATGAGGGAAATGGAGAAAAGAGGTGAAAATATTCTGATAATGAGATAGCGATTTTAAAAAAAGTGAAAATCTCTGTGATTTTCTGCAATCTCAAAATCAAATTCAATAGCATTTATGCAATCGAATTGCGAATTGAAAATGGGCTTTAAAAAATTACGAAAAAATTTACTCGTGCGATGTGTATAAAGTTGTTTTGAATTTTTTGCAAACTTTTAGTTCCTAAATTTGCAATTCAAACACAATTTTTTCTAAGGATGCAAAGGCAGCCGTGATTCCATCGATTCCGGTATCGATGCAGCTGACAACCGTGCCCGCGCATGATTGTTTTGGCCAGTTTCGGAACGCCTGGTGGTCACGCTGAACGTCGATATTTGCCGATTTTATGAATAAATGGCAAGTTCACCAGTGAAATAAATTCGTGGCAGCCGTTCACCCTTTGCACACATCTCCAAAAGTTGCTGATTAGCCTTAAACAACTGGTTAGGTCATGCATCGGTGACATTGCAGAGCTGATTGAAGAGTGGGTTTCAAAGAGTGAAGAAGAAAACAAGTTTGATTGTCAGGTCAAGCACAATCATGCAAGACGAATCGAAGGCGGCCGAGTGTGCGTCTACGTCTTACATTACACCATGGGCAACCGTCATCGCGATGTTCTCCTTTTATCTACTCGCTTTGCTATGGTTCTGCAAACGTGAGCTTTCATCATCTTGTCATCCAATCCCGTCTCCCAGCAATGCTTCTTAAGAATCTTGGGGAAAGCATATTTGCTTCAGTTACTTTAAACTGCTGGTATTTTTTGCTTGAATCGTCATCAGTGAAAACCGAAGTTTCTGAGTGTGGAGCACCTCAAGTGACCTCAGGTTGTCAAGGGGCAGAAAATTTTGGTCCAGCGCTCTCTATGCGAACCACAAGAAGTTGCGAAGTAAATCGTTTCAGGTAGGATGAAAGTCCTATTTGCCAACACTAAAATATGGTCTTTCCAGCTCCGATTTCTGTGGCATTCGTTATTCCCTTATTCATGTCCATTTCGATAACAAAGTTGTGACGGCTACTTAAAACCTAAGTGATTCTGGCGAAAAGCCTAAGAAACTTGGCGCATTGGCCTAGCTAGCTTCTCCATTTGGAAAGCATACTTTTTGAAAGAACTGATGGAATGACGTGCGAACAATACGAGAGCGCTTCAAAGGACCGGTTTTGTTCGCATTTCTTTGCACCAAGATTTCTCTGACCAAACCTTTTTGGCGAACTTCCTTTCCGCTTGGCAAATTTGCATCTTCAAAGCCCATATTGGCTAATTCCCGTCTGTACATATGTATGTCTATCTTCGTTCGTTTGTCGTCTGGTAGCTCCCGTTCTGGAGCCTCATGAATATTGCCCTACGTTTACTTCTGTACTCACTTTCAAGGTAGGTCAATAGTAAGAAATTTATAGCACCTCAAAGGCGGCAAGAAATTTGCACTCAATCGACGACTAGCCAAGCTGCATATTCGACTGCTGAAGTCATAGGAAAGAGTCTTTGCTGAGAATGAAATGTTTTCCGTATTCGCATATTTCGCTATGCCAATTTATGAGATCGCTTCAAAAAAACTTTGAACTATCATGGTTAACTCAACCCAGCGTGGCGTAAATGTCTAGATCGATTTTTAGATCGTTTGTTTGTATCTAGATCGTTTGTCCTTCTAATTTTCGAGTTAATCACACCGATGGTTTAGGCGTCATTGAGTGTTTGGATGAATGGTAATAAATTCAAGCCCGTACCTAATGCGATGAAAAATCTTACTAAAAATGGCGTTAATTTTGCGTGAAATTTGCTTTATAACTGATTTTTTTTCCCAAAATTTTGTCAAAGATGACCGCCAAGAGTGAACATTTTTTCGCCTCATAGTAAATCAACCAATTTCATGTTAGGCCGGTTTTGACTATATGATGCACGAAATTGTATCCTTTAACGCATCAGTTGACGCTGCAACTCGGAAACATGAGATGTACGCTGTTTTCGTGCACACATATCACGTATTACTTGCGATGTACCGTGAATGGACTCCCGTACGATACGCACTATCTTAACACAAAATACGGCGTATCCAATAGATTCTCGATTTCAAAAACTGAAGCGTACGATTTCCTCACGTCTTTGGCACTAGTCATATTTCTTTGTGTCTAACCTTCGTATAAATGTGGCATGCGCCATACGCCTTTAACTTACTATCCTAGCATATTTCAGTTACCTGCTGAATTAATTCTGCTTATTTAAATTTTAAAATTCGTAAAATAAAAGTCTGCTCACAATGACGTATAATTCGAAGCAACTGGGACGAATTATATGTGACAATGGTAATAATTTTCAGATGGCAAAGGCGTTTGTCTACCAGCACCAGATTCCATTTATCCATACAAGAAACGACTTAAATTCCTGAAGCGAGGTAAGCACTTGGCCCTTTAACTTGAGTAACACTTTTAAACTTGAGAATAATTTTTTCCCAAATTAATTGAGCATTAATTAGCTAATATTTCATCATTTTAAGAAATTCTATCAGATGCACATTTAGTGTTTAGTATTTATTATAGAAAACACTTGCTATAGCTCATGTGTTTTGCGAAAACTCGCTTTCTTCACTTCCGAACATATATTAGAT
>JPKZ01003115.1:32886-44073 GCA_000803305.1 Toxocara canis | reverse complement strand
TTTGTACTTCCTTTTCGAAATGTCTGAACATAAAAACGATGAAATCATCAAGCGTCAACCATATCCAGAAAGCGAGTACAATGGTGATGAGCTAGATAAGGCGTAACAAAATGTAATACTTTCTGCTATTATGAATGACTGACACAACAACAATCGTTGTGCTAAATATTCGAATACACAAGCATAAAAGATGATTTGTGCAAATATTAATAAAAAGAAAAATATAGCTGGAGCAATTTTCGCGAAATAAAAAGCAAGTAAGCTTGAAAAAAAACCTGAAATCAAGCAAACAAATAAGTGAAGTTCTGAGTAGGCAATACGATGTCCGTACTTGCAGTCGTCCGATGTCCGTACTTGCAGTCGTTCCAAAGACTAGAACAAAATCCCATCTTTAAACCCACTAAAAAGTTTTATGCGTTATAAATGAATAACAAATGCTCGAGTTCCTTTGACACGCTAATCTTTTTTTTTTTTGCAAAATTACCACTTGATTCAGGATTTCTTTAATTTTGACAATGGAGATTTTTTTTTTCAGAGTACCGGGCCTGGTTGTTTCTACAATGACTTTACTAGCTCTCAGCTATGCTGCTGTAACTCGGATCGATGCAACAGCGCTAGCGCATCCACACATCATTTGCTATTGTTGCTCTGTTCTGTTTTTTTAGTGCTTGCAGTGAGGTATTTCTAATATTTGAATTTGTTATTTCTGCAGAATATAGAAAAACAATTTTTTTTCGTTCATAATTTTCTCATACGTTCATCATGCACGATAATTTTAAGAGAGACACCTTTAAAATTTGCATCGTATTTTGAACAGAAATTTCATTTCTGAATGAGTTACGAGTAATATAATCGATTTAAGTCGGAGATATGCAGTGGTGACGTTAACGCTGATTAAAGGCCCAAAGTGTCTGATTAGGAAGTCAGCGATTACCTAAGGGTGGTCATTTTGGGCAGTGAATAAATTTTGTAAGGGGACAGACATACTTTTTAAAAGATGCATTCTAAGAGGTGAAATGAACAAATCAATGCAGCAGATTGGTACATAGTTTCTATATATAACATACTAACCGGTAACACATCTGTTAAAAAATAATGGGGGAGCAATTCTTTATATTGTGGGAGAATATTATAAGTATAATGACGCAACCGATGCGTATAGCTGAAATTCAGAATATACACTCAAGTTAGGCTGCCCACTTGAAAGTTACAATTCCTCAACCTTAAGTTAATGAACAGTCGTGGGCATCTCCTAAACACAAGGAAATCGACATCGCAATACCTTCTGACAACCTATTGCGAAACGCATAAACAATTCTACTGAGCCGAAGTCGTACGGTTTTACTCAGCGAGCCGATTTCTGGCAATCGACTAGAAGCGCATCAGCTTGCATGCGATTAGCTTTGAAGATTCAAAGCTCCAGATTTTGACCGAAATACTAAAAATGACGGACCTTTTGATCTCTGAAATGACTTTTAGATTCATAAGGTTAGCTTCCAATACTCCACTTTATTCTGCTTCAAAAAGTGGGACAACGATTTCTGCCACCATTTAATAATAACCAAATGCATATATAGTTATTTCTCGAACGCCGCAAAATATTTCTGGTTGCCGTTTCTGCTAAGAGAAAATCTGACATCATGCGCAGCTAGTATGCTAACAAAACAACCGAGTCGTATAGTACCCTAAGCATGCAAAACTTAAATGGTATAACTGTGCACAACCATGGCGAACCGTATGCTAATACCTATAAAGTTTTTGTGAAGCCATTTGATAAACTTCTTTATTTCGTTTGCATAGACCGAATCAATAAATTACGCGCTTACAAGAACTCTTCGAACCGGACACTCAATCTCGTGTAAACGATATGAGGGAGTCCGACTGGAATCTCAATGAAGTGGTGAACGTCGCTTGATCGCCAAAGTGAGCAAATAAGCGATTCTAGACTTTGTGACCGGAAAACTTAAACGGTAATGCGTCAACTCTGAGCCGGTTTTATAAAATCGTTTTAACGATACGATCGATCCTCAACGGTATTCGTGTATGAAGTTTCTAGCTTCTTAAGCGACGCGATATCCGAAAAAAAACTTACAGTTGGTTTGAACTACTCCTTTTTTCATCTCATTCAGTCGGCCTATCAAAAAGGTAATTTTAGATGTCATTGAAGCTATGTTCTTTTAAAATTTTTTAAGTTGAGCTATTTGATATATTTGGATTGCAATATCGTGCACGTATATTTGCTTTATTTACGATGTGGACCAACAAAGGGACGTAGTGCAGTGTGTTTGAATGCTGCTCGCTTTAGCGTTTTGTTGTCTTAGCTGCTCGAGTGCAGCAATCCACTGTTCCAGCTCTGTTCCCCCCGGTATACATGCCGATGCGAACAGTCACACAATCGGTAGCTTCATATGCGCTTCTCTTTATGACCACTTATTTATGCTAGTTTGATTTGTGTGGCCTAATTATTCGAATCGGTCACGTTAATTTAATTGGCACTTCATTTTTTATGAAAAGTCTCATATCATTACTAGTTATCTCAACCTCTCGTATCATTACTAGTTATCTCAACCTTGCGAATTCCACAGCTGATCTCTCCGCGTCTCACCGTAGTTCAACATTACTTTTTTTCGATCTACGATGACCAATTGCCCATCCAATTTTTAATTAACCGTTTTCCTCAGCGGATATTTATGTGGTTCAAACTTCCTTATCTCGATATACTTCACCGGTGTAACCATACTAAAATTGCTGTTTTTGCTTTACAGTGTATTCGTTGAAAATCTTTAGTGTGTTATCTTATGGACAATTTTCGTTTTTGTTATGCATATCGTTGCTCTAAAGAGAAACCGATTGTTTTAAAAAAAGTTGCTTCTCTTTCTCGTTATTATCATTATCATTCTCATTATCATTAAAGTTGAAAACGGGACCTCGACCACATCGAAACACTCACCCAGCACGCTTTTTTCAGTTATCAACGTTCTTGACTGAGCATGTGCTTGCAAACCTAGTCATTTTCACCATTATGATTAATATCAACACTGCTATTGCCACCACTGATTAGCCGTCCCTTTGCTATCATCGATGCAGCTGAAAATTTTTTTTTACTTTCGTAAACCAGTGGAACATAAAATGGCAAACGAAACACTCGCAAAATATGGTGGACCTCTGTCATCATCAAAACGAGTAACGGCAGGAGGTTGGCACAAAGAGTACGCAGAAGAACAACAACCAGTTGTGGGAGATTGACTGCGGGTGTCAGATTTTTTTGAGAACTCTGCAAGGCAGGTCGCTAGGCACAGCATAGGAATTAAATTTTACCAAATTTTCCAAAACGACTATTATGAGCAGAAAAACTTTTCTTGAATCGAATCTTTTATTTGGTCGGTAGACAAGGACTACCTTTGCGAGAGTACAATGATAATACAAAGAGATCAATCGTAATACAAAGTAGATATCATTCCGCGATATGCACATCATTTAATCGAGATTCTTTCAAGTTTACGTTGCTTCTCAACACGACATATTTACATCACAATGCGTCACTATTTCCTTCAAGGGAAAATATTTACTTATGTGGTTGTTTTTGGAGCATTTATCACTTGGAGATCACCAAAAGCCGTTTCGGGTTATTCACATGGTTTACGAGCTATTCGACCACCAATCGCGGCCGCAATATTTTGCACCGTAAACTTGGTTTAAAGAAAAGAAGCCGGAAGTTTGTTCAAGAATGGTAATTTGCATATGTTTTCAAAAACTGTTCTAAGAGATACTCGTGTATAACATGGTTGTCGACTGAATAACCCTTGGCATTCTCCTGAAACTTGATAGACGCAGTTTTAAAAATGGTCTCTGATTGGGACTAGCTAAAATTTTACATGTGGTTGTTTTTGGAGCATTTATCACTTGGAGATCACCAAAAGCCGTTTCGGGTTATTCACATGGTTTACGAGCTATTCGACCACCAATCGCGGCCGCAATATTTTGCATCGTAGATTTGGTTTAAAGAAAAGAAGCCGGAAGTTTTTTCAAGAATGGTAATTTGCATGTTTTCAAAAAATGTTCTAAGGGATACTAGTATATAACATGGCTGTCGATTAAATAACCTTTGGCATTCTCCGGAAACTTGATAGACGCAATTTTAAAAATGGCCTCTGATTGGGACTAGCTAAAATTTTACTGGGCTAGTGGATGAACGGACGGGTCAAGTAATCCGTGGAGTTGTGCTGAGTGATGTTCTGAGATGCATGTGTTATCGGAAATGATCGTCGTTTGAGGATGGCTGAATACCTTTATCCGAATCTCCGAAAAATATCATTCATCACTCGAGGGACCACATTTATGGTAATTCCACTTACCATTACACTCACCACTATACATCCATTGCAACTGTATTCGAAGCGTTTGTGATCAAAGCTGAAAAGCAACTGAAATCATCATTCCGTTGCGTTTTCAAAAGTTCAGTCGTTGAGGTAATGAACTTCACTAAAAAAGATTGCGGCATACTTTCTTTGATAAGTGTCAGCTTCTTTTAAGCTCTAATGGTGTTAAGTGAAATTGCCAACGCGCACAGCATACGATTTCTGTAAGAAATAGCCGAACTGATTTCTTCATATGTATGAAGAAATTTTCCTAAAATCTAGAACTGCTTACTTATTTATGTGGGAAGCAAACGAATGCAGGAAAAGATTCTAGTCGAACATTTTGCATTCACTATGGCTTTGTAGTTTGTTTTTGTGTTTCAGTTTTTCAACATTTTGGAACATTTAAATTGTAGATATTATTGGTGCTGATATTTAAATTTTAAAGTAGATTACGTGCAGAATCTACTTTAAAATTTAAATTACTATGAATGTGTTAGCTATAAGGCGGAATTTACTATATAGTGTTTTGTTTAGGCATAGGGTGCTACATCTAGGTATAAGGTGCTATACATGGATGAGTCAAATCAAGTTCAATGCAAAGGAACAAGCAACGATTTGGAAATGAAGTACTTTTTGAAGCCGAATCAAAGCCTTTCTTTTGGCCTTTTCAAATGAAATGATTAACAGTTCTTACTAGATCTTGGTTTTTAAGCGAGAATATAGGAAGAATTTCCCTAGATAATTTACTAGAGATTTCAAGTGCGCATTAGATATTTAAAATGGGCAAAAATTGGCAATCATTTCAGCAGCTAAGTTGTGCGCATTGCGTTTATTTTTTTACTTGCCGACAAGCCACTACTATCACCTTACTACAGCTTCACTCAGTTCCAATTTTACTTTTTCTGACTTGACGTTAGCAACTGTTTTGATTTCGAAAAATTGTTCTGATTTGATTTTACGTAACTTATTATTTCCTTATGTCACAAAAGGAAGCTCATATTGGGGTTGCTGTTATTGTAATCGGTGATATCTTTAAGGCATTTCTCGCTAATGAGAAATAGCGTAAAATTTTGACCAGCGATAATAATACTTATATTTTCACTTGCCGACAAGCCACTACTATTAACTTTTTGTTTTTTTTATTTAAGTTTTCATATTAAATTTTGTGTAGATTTTGTGCGGATTATTTCATTGAATTTTTTATTTAAGTCTCTCATGACCGTTGATGATATCGTTCCTGTGCATATTGTGTGCAATTCGTTCACGGATCATTTCACCTCCTTTAAAAGCAGCTCCAATTCCAGATCGAGTTCTTCACAGCAAGACTCTATGCTCAAAAAATTGCTGACTATACTGTTGATTGCCAAAGGCTGCTCCGCTTTAGAATGTTATGCTGGTCAATTATCATTCGGCTATATGGGCGTTGCTGGAGGATTCGAATTAATACGATGTGGATTTGGATCACAATTCTGCTTCAAAAGAGTATTTCAGGATCAATGTGAGCTCATTTTTTGGTTTCTGTTTCCATTGTCTTATCTGCTGCTTCGAGAATCGTTTACGTTCTCTTGCTACCAAATTAATTCAAAAAAATTTCCATTACAACTATTCCTTCCTTTTATTTCATAATTTGCCTTGATGAGCATCTCTGTCGCATGCGCTTTGTACAAATCAACCTTTCTTGGGCCATCATATATTCTCCCCTTTGCCACAAGTCTCAGTATATAATCCCTGAGAACATTGGTGCTTTCTGCACAATCCATATGCATAGTTAAGAAGTCAGAAGTACTGAGTAAGGTTTGTGCGAACTTATATAAAGAATGAAGCACTTTATAGATCGCGGAGGACGAGTGATCGAGAAGAGTTGCGACATCAGTGGGCAGTGTTATGTAAGTTCACTTCCTCGCAACGCTTGACTCGCTTGTAGTATCACTGCTACAATTGCGGCCAATGAGCATGTTGTGCTTAGGCGGTAGGCATAAGTCGAACGAATAAATTCTATGTTACGCGAATAAGGAAATGCATATTTCCTTCATCTTTTTGCTTCTGATTTTTGGGCACTACAGTAACGTTCATTTTGTGGCACTAAATACCATCAAAATAATTGCCTTCACAACTCGACTACGATCACAACCAGTAGCACTTTCACAACATTTCTGCTGCAATGATTGCTTACCCGATTTTTTATCGTTCCCGTTTCGTAAAACATAGAGAGCTAGATAGAGCTAACATTGTTTAGGAAGGCGCCGATCCGAGCTTCTATCGTTAATGACTGCCTTCCTTTAAAAAAATCAATGGTGATGGCTTGACTGAAAAGGTGATTGCTGAGTACTTCTTAGAGTAATTTGCTATGGAAGCTGATTTGGAACAGCTGCATTACTATATCTTATAACTGCACTTAATAAGTGCTTTTGCATTTTTTTTTCAGTAGTGCCAAAGCTGAGCATCTTAAGCGCATAATGTAAAAGCAATATTTACCGAATTGCTGAATTTTGTTCGGGACGAAATAAAATTTCAGACAACAGGAAATGGATGTTACTACAATCCGGACAGTGCAACAGAGTTCTGTTGCTGTGCAAGTAATTACTGTAATGGCTCAACAACATCTTGTCTGTCAATTATTTTAATGATCTTTTTATCTTTTATTGTTTTTGTGAGAGTTTTCTGAACTGGGCAGGCGTCAATGTTATGAGCTTAATAATACTGCCAAGAAGTTAAAATGGATTTATCTTTTTGTAGTAGTGAGTATTATCCATCTTAATTTCATTATAATTATAGATAATGAAGAAGGGTCTAGGGCTAATTCATGTTTTGCGGAGGAGAGAAAATAGGTAAGCACATAATGGCTGTGTACAACAAAACGAAAGTTGGGTTTTTATGTACTTAACTGTAATCCATGAAAACGGGCATTCCATACGAGCCACCACGGATCTATGCTATCAGGTGGATCCTGAGGTGTAATTTAGCGTAAAGTTGTTTCGAGCACTACAATCTTGTGTATCGATATCGGTCCAGTTTGTGTATATCTATATGCATATATCAGTTTTGCTTCACGAAAACTTCTATCGAATGGTTCCTCATCGATGCTGGATCCGTTACAAGTTTAAATAATGTGTTTGTTAGAAGCGCCAGCTATGACCATGAGCATTACAACAATTAATGACGATCAACTTGATGACAAGTTTATTTGTTCAACTGCATAGAGCACATCGAACTTTCGCGCATTGGATGCATATTCTTCCAACAAACAAGCTGAACAATTTCTTCAAGCACTCATCATTTCTGCGGCGAATCTATGCGATCTTCAAAGAGTTAGCGATCTCTTTATTCAAGTTGTTGCCTGTAGATGCATAGATGTTGCTCAAATTCTCATGCTTTTCGGCTATCATACGTCATGCAATAAGCAGTGAAAAGATCTCTCAAGATTTGCATAATTTGTAGGCGCCCTCAATTGTGACACCTCTGAAACTCGCGGTGTCAGCGTTTTGTGAACTAAACAGTTAAGCTTTTGTTGCAAATACAGTTCCAATCAAAAACTATGAGTACACCTGTCTCTGCATCCACCAATCAGCAGGTCGTTGTTGAGAAAGAATACGCTACGACAAAAACAAATAAGATGGTGTTCCTTCTCGATTGTGTTAATCGTTAAATTGTTATTGTATAATTTCTACTATTGTGTAATTTCAATGCTCACTAACCTATCGTCTAAGAACTGAGCATATAAAATTTCTGCACACAATTAAATGAATTGTCGGAACGATGTCAGGAGTGATTAAGAAAATTCTGTAAGGTTTTCTTCACGCAAAGACTAAAGAAAAAGATGCGTACACAGCTCGTCGAATTGAAAATATTCTATCAAGTCGGTGTCTCAACGGTTTGCGTTTTTCAAATCCTGAAAAAAATGATCCGGGATGCCAGCAATGTCACCTTACAAGATTTTCATTAAAGAGTGTACGGGAAACTGATTTACAGGTTATGCGATGTATTATACGAACACTGTCCCGCGGGCAGTCGTCGTAAATGTAGCCCATATTTATTAGCAAGAGTTAGTTTGAAAAAAAAAAGAAGATATTATGATGAAAATTGTGTTGTAAGCTTTCATCCAATAAACGTTTCTAAAAATATCGCAGAAATGCTAATTAAATGCTTTATTTGAAGGAAATTGCATCGGCTTGAACTGTGTTACTTTTTACCAACGAGTTTGTAATCTCCTTTTTCTACACCACAAAACAAATTTTGATCGATCAGTTCGCTGAAAAAAAATTGAGGTGAAAATATCGCAAAATTAGGTTTAAAAATTGCAAAACGTCGTAACATCACAGTTACAGCTAGTGAAGAGTGAAATTTTATTTCTGTGAAGTTGCACGTCATTCGTTTTTTAACAGTTTTGCACAAACGTTTTGCTCATGCTAAGACCATGTCAGTGTGATGAACACTTTGCATAACATTACAGATACTTTCCACCATATCACCAGTCTTTTCCCATTTCAACTGCATACTGCCTACTCTTACATAGTTGTCCTTCCCACCGTCAACATGTTTCCGTTTTGTTGAACATTAGAAAAGGATATGCAGCCGAAGCATAGATGAGTTCTCAACATACCACTAACACCATGGAGAGGGGTGAATGGGGGGGGCTGTTGCAATTCATAGCTCAGTTTTGAGCTGAGGCCCCAAAACGCCTAAACAAGGAAAAAATTGAGCCAAAAGATGAAAAGAAGACAGCACAAAGGTCGAAAGCGGCGGACGTTTTCAAATGAAGCCGCGAACTCACGCCGATGAAAAAAGCTGGCTTCACTACCAAATCAAAAGACTGAAGAGCAGGGAAGCTCATGAATGACCGTCACAATTCGACAGCGTTGGCAACGCAAATACAATCTGATGGGTTCAAGAGTACTGTTCCTTAAAACGGCACATGTGCGGTGGGTTAACATGCCTTCTCAAGAACGATACAGACCTGCTTTGCACACACCACCGTGATTGACTAGGATCAAAGATTCAGAATTGGGCATTTCAATGTTGCACGTTGTTTCAATGATCCATACAGTTATGCAGTGATCAATCAATAAGTATTGCTTTAATGACGAGCTATGCTGGTCTCTGTAAAAGATTTCCCTTCTTACTGCATGTGTTTCAGTGAAAGATGCCGTTTGTCTCGTGTCACTGTGCCAGTGTTTACCAAAACTTTCAACGAAAAGAACCAACACATTTTGGTGAACTTTCGCGAGATGATAAATAGGTATTACTGTGAAGTAAATGCCTAGACTGTCGTGGTCACCAATGCATAAGCGTTGATAAGTTGCCCGCGATCAACGATTGAATTACTCAAAATTTTGACAACAAATCTCTTTTTTTTTCTGAATATTTTCGTACCCCGTAGCTCATATTTGTTCCTCTTTTTTCGTTATCGTGCAAAGATCGTAACATAACCCTATTCAATGAGTCGTCATTTTTTAAAATCTTTTTCGAAGATATTTTAAACCATATTTTATAGCTGTGAAGTTTAACATGAGCAAATAAGCAAACACTGGGAAATTTTAAATGATAAAATAGCAGCGCAAGCTTTACGTTTCTCTGTTTTATTTTGTTTTTTGTTTTTTTTGAGTAAAGAATAACACAGAAATTCTGTCGCTTTTATGACAATTCATCTCAGATATTGACGAAAAAAGCAGTATCAACATATGTATCTTGTTGAAAAGATGTTTAAAAGTTGATGTAAAAAATAGTTGAAATAAACTTCCATTTTTATTAACGTTAGTTATAGTTGCGGCGAAAGTGAATGACGCTCGGTGTCCTAGTGGCAACCTTACAACCACGAATAGAATCTTAAAAGATTGATATACTATCAGCAATCAGGTGGGACCTTAACAGAGAGCGGCTTCCATTGAGCAGGCTGATAGTCCGGTTAGGATTTGAGATTAACGAAAGAAAATGCTAAAAAAAAAGCGCAATATATTAGAAAAATTTGATCGCAACCGTGAAATAATGCCAATTTCAATATGAAGAATACTGTAATGGTTGCATTGATCGGATTTGGAAAACATGTTCTCATCAAGATTGAATAAGAGGGGTTTGATCTTTAAAAAATTGACCAGATGTTCACTGAGGCATCGACAATGCCCCAACAGCCCTTAACGGTGCTATTCGAGATTATAAGGGTGCCAATTTGGCCTTGGGACACCTTTCAGTTCCGCATACTTCTCATTGTACTTTCCCAACGCTCTTTTCTACGATTGACCTATACGTTAATAAAACTGGAAGTTTATTTTAATTACATTTTAAAGCCTCTGTGAGTTTCAAGTGTGATCGAAAGACATTTTGTTGGAAGATGTGTCGTTTTTTTTTGAAGAGATACGATGTCATTTTCTCTTTGAGACTATACGATGATTTGGCAACGCCTTTGCAAGCAGTACATTCTGACACCGATGATATTCATGCAGAACAACAAAAATCGTATTGCGCTTTGAAATTGATCGATTTGAGTTCGATGTCAGCGCAGAAATCAGTGTAAATAAAATAACGTTTTATAAATGTGGTAGAAAATTCGGTGTAACAGATTGTAAGAGACCCTGATGGTATAAAGAAGAAACGTTTTAGAAGAATGCGTTCAGGAAGGTTACTTTTGTTGATATCGATGTTTGGAACGACAATGACGATACACTGCTATGTTGGTCGCGCCATCACGACAAGTACTGGAGATGTTGCTTCGTTCGAGGAAACCGATGGCACGCAAACCGTGCAGTATTGCGTTAAATGAGTGCGTATGTGTGCGAGCTTTTGCGCTGCGGTGATGCCAATAATTGTTAACGTTTGTAAGAAGTGGGAGGGG
>JPKZ01003115.1:0-32632 GCA_000803305.1 Toxocara canis | reverse complement strand
GGTTGGGAGAGTGGTGGAAAGGGAGGGTAAAGGAATGGAGGAGCGCTGAATGATATTACATTTGTGGTCTTAGTGGAATTTCTAGTGCATAATGCGTTGTTTTCCTGAAATTATGCACAATAGGTTGCTTTCTTTCTAAACTTCGTGCTCTATTCACTTTCTTGATAATATTTCATGCGAACGGAAGTCGACTTTAACAATTTTCTAATCGGTTTATTCGATCGAAAAAGAACATTCCAGCAACAACGAAGAATATTATTCAGTGCCATACGAAAAACGGTTCATTCAACTTATGCACTTCCGTTAGTTTCGTCGTCGTAAATCGCTTTGATGCAGCTCAAAACCAAATATTTCTTAAAACCAAATAAAAGCTATTGATAAGCAAAAATCGTCAGTGAACTATTTCTTCTTAGTTGGCGGTCAACTCGTCAAGAAATACTACGATACTGACGAACAGTGCAATGTGAGTTAACACCCTTGTCGATGCTATTAAATCAGTTTTCCCGCTCTAAGCAATGTTGTTGAGGAATAGTCTTTGCAGATTTCGTGTACAGATAAGAAGGCAGACGTGTTTTAGTGAAAAAAATTTTGCTTTGAAAGCATAAAATTGCTCTGCAATATCCTTTATAAGATCAGATCATTCGTACCTGGTCTAGTTAAAACTGTAAATGTTAGGAGCAGAAACACTGTTTCATCCATTTAGGTGTGAAGTATTACGGCTATGAAAATGCGTTACCTTATTCACTGACGCGATTACTAAAAAATTGTAATGTTTAGATTTCCAGCACTCTATAGTTTAATTTTGTTCTAAATTCGTCCTCTTTTTTTTGTATTGAGATGACATTTGTATTGATTGGAATTTGTACAGTGTGAAGGTAAATAGTTTTCAAGGAGGGGAATGAAACGAAATATGTTAGGTGCGCTTATTTGATCGTTGGCTTCTCCCCATCACCTTCACAACGAACAATACAGCTTTTTGTCCACAAGAAAAATTTGCTGACTTAGTAATTCTGTAACTGAAATTACTTTACTAATGAGACATACGCTTACTTCATTCTCGCTTATTTCAGAGAAACGTTATCGGCTATGCGTTTTTAGCAGATTTCACACAGGAAACTTGTTGTTGTAACACAGAGGAATGTAACTGAACTGCAGTCATACGTCCTGCTTTGTTGTTTATGATTTTTGCAACGCTCATTGCTTCAAAATTGCGCAGTTCTCAATAAATTCTCAGATAAGAGCACGTAAAATTACGTTATTTGTTGTCGAATTTTCTTGCTGTAGCTTATTCAATTTGCTGTTTTAAGTGATGAAAAGTTATGAAAGAAGAGACACTGAAAATAAGGGACAAATTGAATGAACACACTGAGTAACTGTTGTCATCACTAGAACAATTGACGAACATCATATTGAAATGCTTCTGATCCGTGTGAAAGAGCGTTCGTGGAATTTTGAAGGAACTTGATAGATTGCCAAAATCTGTAAAGACCGATGTATGGAATTTTATCATGAATCCTTCACTTTATGGCAATTGTAAAGAAATCGTAATATTTTACTTGATTGCTGTTTTGAAGGATACTGGAATGATATATGGTTCTCTCCACAGATCGCTCATTCTTTTCACTTATACGGTGCTTATGATTCTCAACGGAACTAGTTAAACGAATCATTCGCCAAAATATGCTCGAAAAGTGGTGATCTGAGACGCCGTTGATTACAGGTTCCCTTCTAAACTAAGTGCATACATCCATCATCTGTGTATAGTATGCCGAAAAAGTTTTCTAACTCGTATATTTTACCTCAATAAATCTGCAAGAATACATGAGATAATACTTCTACAACGCATTCCTTTGCATTATTACCTAGTGGTAATTACCACGATTTCTCGTATTTTGAGCAGATTTATCTATTAAGAGATTTTTTGATAAAAAATGTTCTAAAAAGTTTTTTCGTAAAGTCTTCATTCCCCTCTTTGCTATTTAGCACTTCGAATGGAAGTATTAGAGATAAGAAATCACATGAGTTCATCATCAAAACGAATTACTCACTTCGCATGCGCAAATCGGCTTCTCGCTTTTTCTCAGTGGTTTTGCAAAAGGGCAGCTGACATTATTAGGAGTAGGAAATTGTTGGTGAGATTCACAGATGCACGTATTGCTCAGCGGGATTTTCAATTTCACTTCAGCAACGCAATTTGCAACACTTTTCAAGGTGCTGTGTGCAGTTTTATTGTGCCTAGCAGAACCTCAGGAGGCCTGCAGCTGTTAAGACCAGATGATCGAGTTGACGCAACTTTTTTTTCATCTTAAAGAAGCCAACGCATCTATGGTTACTAACAATGCAGTTAGGGTTCCTATACCGTAGGTATATTATACTCCTTACTGTCCCACAATTAGACGACCAAACAACTTATTCTTTGCTGCTTGAAAGTGAAAAGTGTAGCAGGTGGGACAGTTTTTCAAAAGATGTTGGCGCGTGACAGCAACTGTTTACACAAAATTAGGCAATCTTTAAAACCCTCAGATCATGCTCGATCGAGGCGTTTAAACTTTTTTGCTCAGCACGCATGAAAAAAATAGTTAAAAGGCAGAACCGCACCAAAGCTCCATCATATCAGTGCGTATATATATACTCTCTATGTCAATCCTGTAACCTTAATTCAAAAACGACTAAAGTCACCAAGATGGAGTTTTCAGGCATCATTTATGACCTTATGAAGGAACAAACGTTGTAGAACGATTAAAGATTCATGAGCGAAGCTATGACGTTGAAGAAAATTGGGATGGGGATGCAGACTGCACCACTGATGGCTCTTCGGCTCATTTGCGCTTACCCTAATCCGGTTCATGCGATGCACGTAATTACTCATTAACTGTATCGTAATCATGCTCAAACGCTCGATAAGTAAATCGTTTGATGCAAAATGGGAGTTCTCTGGAAGGCCAATCAAGCGTTCAAATTAACGGACGGCAGAGGCCAGAAAAGCTCTTATATCAAGGATATTTTGCACATATCATCGTTTCACAATTCGCAACAGGAGTTTTGCACTGGCATTAGCTTATGTGCACTGTATGAACTAAACAAAATACAGGAAAGCATGACAACATTATATTAATTGGGTTTTCTTGCCATGCTGGCATTTGCTGGTCGAAGTACAGTGCCGCTGCAATGGGTCTCCAGCGTACTTGGACGATGACAATACAAAAAGCATGTGTTGATACAGCCCCGTTCGTGGCTTGCTTTAACTCTTCTAGCTTCACAATGCTTCATTTCAGTTTGACTAAAATATGGATATTTTCAGAATGCTAATCCGCCTACCGATATTGTCCCGGATTGCAACAATGAAGCTGATCAATTGGATTGCTTTGTACACTGTCGAATGTTAAAAGCCTCCTTTCAGTTGTTATCAAGTAAGCAAGAAGCTTACTCAGATTTCAAACTAGTTTCGATTGGTGCTTAACGCACCACACATTTGCAATAAATGATGATCCTCTGTAAGTACATCCCGTTCCTGACAGTTTCTTTGAATAGAACATAGCGGCAGTTAAGTTTACTTAGTGAGGTTCAATGGGTGGACTTTAGAGAACTCAAACGATCGCTGTGTTCCATCTTTTTTTTTTTTTACCTACCGCTCTCACCATTCACCATTGTTTGCATTATTCCGGTTCCTCAGCGACACACATCATACGAATTCAAGCTGTCAGCTTACAGTATTCGCACTTAGCGATCATCAGTCCGTGTGTGCAGCAGTTACTGTTCAGGTAACACTGCACAATCTTCGTTGGTTAGCTATCTATGCAATAGGTTTTCGTTATTTCATTTTCTCGACGGATGGTTACAAAACGATTCATACCAAATTTCTTTACAACTTCACTTCCGCATAATTTCCGTTGCGCGGAAATGGAGTTTCCCATTTTTATTCGTCTGTTATGTGTGCCCCTCTTGAGGGTTCTATTCAGCTGATTTTTCTATCATTGAAATTTTCAACTCAACAATGCGATCCTTAAAAACACTTGTCGATCTTTGTTTTATGCGGATGAAAGTTTCCTAATTTTTTTTTCTTAAATTCTTTTAGTACGGGAAAAAGGAAATTCGTCTTTAGTAGTAAAAGCTTAATCGATGTTTTTCAAAGAGCCATCGTATAAAAGAAGTAAATGTGATACAGTTGCTCGGGTAGTTTCAAGGGTTCGCCATCAGCATTCAATACGGTTTAAAATGTCCAAGAAATATAAATTGTGCTGCACTCCAAACCCACTTATTTACAATTTTCATAAGTTTAGCTCCTCTATGCAAGATTCATTCAAACTTCTGCTTAAATTGTCGTGAAAATTGCTTTAAAAATCGATGTCGCGTTTCGTATTTTTGATCTCGATTTGATCGCAGTCGTATGAGTCATAGTTCTTTGCTTGTTGATACAGCAACCAAGCACTGCACTCTGCGTTGAATAGAAATGTGACCGATCCTAAGTGCCGCTATTTTCACAGCTCAGTTGATGTCAAGAAATAGGCCGAATTGCACAATAACAATTATTTATAATCTCTCTACAGCAGCAAATTCTGGCCTTCAAGCAAGTCAGAACCCGTAACTCGTTCCGCACGCAATCGCACAACCACAGAAGATTGCAGCTTCACTTTCTATTGTGCTATTTGTCAGCTTACTCAGATTATTTTAAGGAATGCTGTTCTCATATTTCATTGTCCTTGAGAAGTTAAGTATCTCTTGACCCGACAAAGGTTCCAAGAGATCGCAATGAGTTGCAAGGCACCTTTGCAGGGAAATGCTAACGGAACATTGCGTAATTCTTTCAATTTTGGTGGTAGCTGCCACTGCATTCGAATGCTACACCGGACGTGTTATCACAGGATATAGCGGCACTAATGGCTACTATGATGACTCAGATTGCCCGAAAGGCACTCAGTTCTGTCTCAAACTAATCACTCCAAACAAAGGTAATTCTGTGAACACCACATAATGAACACCAAAAAATTGATACAAAGTACTTTTTAAAAGGTTGCAGAAAAGTTATTCACGCATCGCATCGAATGGATTTTTCAATCTTTTCGTATTTTAGTAATTACTCCCATAAATCCCTCTTTTTACGGACTCTTACTGCTATCATCGCTCCTTTCCTTTTTCAACTAACGTGCCTTTTCAAGTGATCACCCAGTCTGCAAAGCGGACACGTTTTGTTTTTTCATTTGCGCAGAGCTTAAGAACACTGAAGCATAGCTATGAGAAATTTGTCCGCTTTAACGAAGTGTCAGAATCTTTATGTGAGTAGATTTTCAATCGCACATATAAATGATTTGACAACATTTAGCTATTGCAAAATGAAAAACTAAAAACAGTAGAAATGCATTGTTTGGTGCTAAGGCAACACCATAGACTGTCAAAGTCGATATCAAGAAAGCCATTTTTTATCGGCATTGAATTGCAAAGAAACTTTGAAGCTCCAATTCGAGTTTTCTGAAAATGGCCAATTGTAAAATAGATTCAAATGATGATAAAAATTACACGGATTTAAGTTTGCGAATTGCAGATGGAGGCGAAATAATCGAAAAGAGTTGCGATATAAATGGAGCATGCTTGGTAAGTATAACTCGTACAACATTTCACCTCATAAAAATAATATTGCGCAAACACACCAATATTTTGTGATAATAGCGATTTCACTTGTGCTAGTTGAATAGGTGGTGCATTGGCTGCTGGTCTTTAGCTCAGTATTTGAGGGCGTTTAGCGAATGACTTTTCGTCATTGGAGTGCAGGCACTTGCGTTTATGTTTGCAACTACTTGTTCGCACTTGCACATGTAGATCAGGAACAAAAGAAAAGCAATGGACAACAACTTCACCGGGAAGATCCCAAAACTGATTGATTCAACCAGTCATTTAAAACGTTTTTTCATAAAAATGTTGACTTTTTCTTTTACGTTGAAATTCTTTGAATTTCTCTTTTATGTTTAGATTTGAGTGTTCACACATACCAAAGAAATAAATACCAACAAATCTGAAAGCACAAAATAACATTAAAAATAACTAATTCCATATCTGTTGGCCGAAAATTGAAAAGCACCGAGAATTGTGGTGTGAAATCTTCAAAATGGAGTTGGACACGATAAACAGATGTTTTCGTAATCATTTCGATGAATCGAAAGGGAGAAGGCGCTGAAAGTAATAATTTTAATTTACCTACAAACAAACATTCCGGAGGTTTGGCGTATTATATGCTTACAAGAAACTTCTATAATCGGGATTTTTTCTTTTAAATATAAACCATTTGATTTTACGAAATACGTATCGTTCAGTTGGCGAATATATTTCCAATTCAGTATTGAAGAACGAGTTGAGCAATCGTAACTCATGAAGAATTTTTATGTTATATCTGTGCATATCATTTTTCGTTCGATCATCAAATCACATGCAAAAATTATGAGGAAAACGGTTTCTTTGAAGGGTTGAAAGGTAGTGTGTTGAAGTGTGCGCAGTAGCGCGATGGTGATCGCATAGCGAAAGGTCAAAGTTCAGTTCCCAGCTTCTTACCACACTTTTTGCTGCTATCTGCCCTCATTCTCTCAATGAACTCATTACAAATACTTTTAGAACATTGGTAACCACTGCAATATGGACCCCGATTCGAAAATAGAGACGTGTTGCTGTAACGGCGATAAGTGTAATTCGGCCACTTCCCTTGTTGCATCGATCCTTTCCATGGCTCTACTGATATTGCTCGCAATATAAATGTTTGAAAACAATTCTCTTCAATCGGGCTGTATAAGTTTTCGCATTTATTGTTTGTTGTTCACATTATATTAATTCTTGCATAATTTCCTAGAGAGAAACTTGAAATCTGATATAAGCAACATATATATGTTGTCGTATCACATTGTTCTCAGTTAGACTTCCTTGCACTAAATTGGTGCATGAGATGAGAGCCTGTAGCGTACATTATGCGAACCACATTTCGCAGCTTTAGCCCCAACGTAGTTGCTAGCTATTAAAATTAGTGGTAATAATCTATGCACTGGGCGGGCAGTAACTGAGTGGAAGAGCTCCCGCTTCGTATGCGGGAAGACCTGGGACTTTCAACTCCTATGTCCACTTGCGAATGGATTTGTCAACTTATAGAAAGTAAGTTGTGGGGAATTTCACATAAACTTTGAAACGAGTTGTATTGGAATTGCGATCGATCAGATCACTAGCAAACGAACCTTTCTTTAGCTAAAGGTTTGAGAGTAACCTGACCAGTTAAAAAATGAACCTTTGTCACTTGCGGATACCACATGAAACTGATCGATTTGGTGGATGCAACGACTAAACGCATATCATGCAATCACCTTGGCACCTAGTTCTTTCGTGAGAAGTCATTTCACGTAGGAATAAACAATAAGCTAATAAATGTTACAATAAGCTCTAATAAACATTATCATATTGTTGCGTATTTCTGTTTATTTCCAGCCCAGATTCATGCTTCCTATGTTACAATCAGGCGAATCACCGGCGTTTAGTTCAAATGCACTTTACAACGTACGCGACCTTCGGGAACGACCTTTGAATAACAAATGAGGATATCCTCTTTTAGTGATGTCGTCTCTCTTGAATACATATAGGTAGTAGCTAAAAATACAAATGCTGAAAAATTCACGCGGATGGTTATTGATTCGATTAAAATTGTTTTCTGCTTACAATTACAACCATGCGTGAGCGCGCAAAGCAGTATAGGAGAACTGCAAAAAGGTTGTTTGGACAAGAAGCCGCTTTTCTTCATTTGAGCGCTCATTTAAGTTGTTATTTCAACAATTCGGTAGTTCGAGCTGTATTCTATATGTTTTGCTTGCTATCAAATACACCTTAAAAAATCAATTACAACAGTCAATGTGCACTTACATGCGATTTTATAATAGCATATATTTTCCAGTGAGATGAGCGCTGACGATCGTTAAGCATTTCGGAACAACTAAATTCACGTTGATCATTATGAGGTGTTTCCATCTCACCGCTGTTTCAAAGTCACTTTAATAAACAGTCTCTATTTATTAAGCGTTTGTGAAAATTGTAAAATCAAAATGATGACAAAAAGAGAACGACTACAATGCGCTGCTCCGTTGCCTTTCCTAGCTCTCATATAAATTACACGATTGTTGAGTGGCTGCACCTCACGTCGGTTCCGAACCAGAAGAGCTCCTGTGTTGCTTACTCGGTGACGCAACTCCTCTAGCTGAAATGACTCGAAGAAGGTAATAAGATAAAAGGCTGTTTCGACTACTTTAATAATGCTCATATACCGTTTTATCCTAAAGAAAACCTTCCATCCTCCTCCTGCCTTAAAATAACTCCCTCTCGTCGCAATTATAAAGAAAAATGTTATGGATATCAATGCAAAAAATGCCAGCCAAAAGAAGTAGAAAATATGGTCCCTCTCTACATACTTTCCTTACTGATATTTGAATAATCATTTTTTAGAAAGCTGAGAACTTTATAGTCCCAGAGGCTTCAGATGAGGCTTTAAAGTAGACAGGAAGTTTGAATACAAGCATGAACCTGAAAGGTTTTCAATGGCTTAAGTTTCATATTGTCATGTGCAGATCGCGCCCAACATTTTTGGGAGCTTCAGGAAACAACTTAACTCTTTTAGCAAACCCGCTGAAATAATAGTTTATTCGTGTATAACATTGTGTGTCTGCATGTACACGATTCCACAGAAAATTGTTCAGCCAGATTTGTGATCCATTAGAAGTTTTCCTATATGTGGTTTGATGCAGAGACGCAGAAACCTTTAAATGCTTGCAGCACCACGATTAAAACTTTAGCGCATGGACTAAAAAGTTATTAATTGGTGCGTATGGTTTGAAATTGGGCTTTGATGATACCATTGGCTACCAATTTTCCATTTTTTTCATGGTTGGACTAAATTTTATGCGCCACAATTTTTGAGCTAGGAAAAAGGGTTAAAATATTTATTAAAATATTTTGAAAAAATCCACCAAATGGGTTTCATAATGGCCGACAGGTGCTGATCGTTCTGACAGTGCCAAAAATTTCATGCTATACATAAATGTTTAAAAAATTTTGGGGCGGGGAAAGGGAGGGGAGAGGGGAGGGGGAAAGAATGCCCATGTATTGCTCATAGAGATGACCTGGCTTTCTTCCACGTAAATCGGTTCGGCGAGTAACGTCCAAATCACATTTTCACTACATGGCGGTGTTGTCAATGATCCGCTGTAGAGGAACCAAACTTCACGATCTTCCGGTAGCAAATCGTTTGCTCGATATGTGACCGAGTTATAAGAACCTTGAAGGAATAGCAAAAGATTGTTAAAATTAATAACTCTTGAAATAAGCACTACCAGCTGATGAGTGACATTTGCGGACAATTGTTGCTCAACCTTTTCAGGCATTACGTTCGATCAGTTTAGTGCATGTCCGTGCACAGTAAACCCACTGTACTCCAACCGTACGCAAAATTCCGTTGGGTAGTCAAAATTAGCTTCCAACGAGTTAAACGGACTCGCGATTAAGTGGTCGCAGAAAACAACAAATGTTTTAGAGTACTTTAAAGCTGCATTAAAAACTTGTCTCTTGAAAGGAAAAAAAGAATGCAAAGTCTTGGTCCTCCCCCCGAAAAATTTCTTTGAAAATATCAGGTTTACTCTGAAAGAATATAACTTGTATTAGGTGTGCCGATGTTGTGAGTTGCTGTGCCAGAAATGCTGCGATATACTCACTGAGCACGTCGTTTTTAAGTTTATCAGTTTTCGAGTAAAGAAAGCAAAACAAATTGAAAATTACCGTGTTAGTCGGAACTAAAAATTTGCGCTTAATAAGCCAAAAATTTCACTTACTATAATACAGGAATGTTCGCATCAAAAGATGAAAATTGAAGAGGCTACAGTTGGAGTATAAATCGTAATTTTAACTGCATTTATCCTAATAAGGGTTTTTGTATTTTGTTGGCACCAACTTCCTACCGTATCCATTTACGGATGAATACGGTAGAAAGTTTATGCCAGCAAAACATGAAAACCCCTAATTAGGACAAATGCAATTAAAATTATGATTAACTGTACTTGCGCTGTTCAGTGGCTAACCAGCCGTCGGCTATCAGTCGTTACGCGGCGATTTTGCACTTTATTTCAGATGCGCAGAAACACATGAATAAGCGTTCGAAACCCCTAGACGTGGACGTAAAAAATCATATTTTCGGTTGCAATTTTGGGTTTATCAAGAAGTAATAACTAACTGCGATGATGCATATACATATACGCACGCCCTATCACCTTTCGCTTTATACGTAGAAGACTACAGCTATGCTATAGATGAATATTTCAATAATGTCTATGAAAAAAGTGAATGGGCGGCTTCCGAAAGTGCACTAAGAAAGAAGACGCAAAGAGCAAATATGAAGAGCAAAAGACTATTGATTCCGCTGGATTCTAACGAAGTAGAAGCAACGTGAAAAGTAATTCACTAATGTTCGGCATTTCTTGATGCCAACCAACTGTTTGATAGTACGCACTGAAATTATCTGTTCCACCGAGCACATTTTCAGTCAAAAGAGAGCAGAAATCGCTTAATGAGCTAAATGAGGTCAGACAAATTTTGCATGTTTTCAGCCACTTATACGTAGTGATATGCCAATCGATCTGAAGGGAGAGCTGATTGGTGAATTGAGCTGTTATGATCGTTAAAAATGTGATAGCAAAATGTGATACCGAATGCTGTCGTCATATCAAAGAGGTTTTCGAGCTGTCTCAGTTGCGATGGAGTGTCACTGATGGCGAAGAAAACTGCGAGGATGGCGATCCCGTAAGGAATTCTTGCAGCTTGTTCAATAGTTAAGTTTTCTAGTGCGTGTACGAAATGTGCCTGCAAAATGATAAAGCCATGCACATGATACGCTCAGACAGATCTTGAAGAAAAAATTTGTGCAATAAAAGGGAAATTGCACAGTTAAAGAGTAAGTTAGAGGATTGCACAGTTAAGTTGTCAAATTCGAATTGTTATATTGTCAAATTTTTAAAATTCTTCAACTGTGCAATTCATCCGTTAATTGCCCAGTTAAATTGCACAGTTAAGAGTTAAATTGCAACTGCACAATAAGAGAAGACATGAATAAAAAAGTGCGGTATGATTCCCATTTTTGCGAATCACAGATGAAATTAATCGGTTTCTAGACTATTCGCAAATAACGAATAGTTGTTATCTTTTATGCAAGCAACCTGTCATGCAAATCTTGTGCTCACGATTCGTTTTCTGTGTTCTTTGGTGGTTTTGCAATTTGCAAAAGCAATATAGCAAAGCCATGTCTCTGCATTTCTGTAATCTAATCGTATCTGTTTGCGTCCTGTGAAAGGTGTGTAACTTCATACATCCTCGATTTCGAAACCACAAAGCTAGGGTTATCAATCAACCCATCACTATCCTAGGTTCACCTCGTACGACCAATCTTGAACCCAATTCATCGCTGTTAACTTCATACATCCTCAACAAATGTAAAAGGTGTGCATGCTTATTACAAGATAGTGGTGGGTCGTAAAAAATAGGATCATTGGAAGAAGATTTGTTTGTGTGGTCAACTCGGGTAAAATTTGGTAGCTCTGGCGCTTCAACGATTCTCCAGTGCAGTCTGCTGGAGGGACGTAGGCATATATATGCATATACATATATATATATATATATATACCAACACAAACATGGTGTTGCTGCAATGAACTTCCCGAATAGCACAAAAACGTAACTTGCATACCTAGAAAAGCAAGACAAGGAGGCAGAACTGACCGAATTCTGCTGCCTTCCTCATTCACCTGAGCGATTTCTGTTTCTGTGGACAAACAAGCAAAGCAATGTGATATTTTAATGCGAAAGCGAAAGATTGCAATTAGGAATTGCGTGATAGCGCTCTTCCCTTTGAAGACGTATGCAAAGTTCATATTTTGCAAAAGATGATCTGATATTGCACAATAGATTGTTCGACTAGAGTCGATGCATTGACACTTTGCCATCATTTCGCAAAACTATTTTCTCATTATGCGTACAGCTTTTATTCAGAATAACTACAGTATAAGCAGAGCGCCCTCGACATGCTGTTCATCGACAGTCCTTTAGTACTCCTTCATCAATGCAATGCAGTTTTGGTTCTCTTCCTTTTCGAGTAATTAGAGCACTTTTTCACAACCAACCAAAACATCCTTCTATTAAAAGCTGCACTTGCTGTGCGTTCCGATCTATTGTAATTTCTGAGTTTTTCAGATGCCAGAATGAACGAATTNCAAAGTGATAGTTTAATTTTCCTCAGATCATCATACCAAGATATGAAGCTGGCCTGTAAAAAAATTTTATTGAAGGGATTTCGAAGTATTAGAGTCCGCCCACCTAGCAGCCAGTAATTAAGACTCTAATCAATATCAGTTGGAGAGATGCAAGATCCAGAGACGGTAGAAGACTTTAATTGTTCCATTTTTTTGTTGCAAAGAATAAC
The DNA here is from genome assembly GCA_000803305.1 of Toxocara canis. Classification (NCBI taxonomy): domain Eukaryota; kingdom Metazoa; phylum Nematoda; class Chromadorea; order Rhabditida; family Toxocaridae; genus Toxocara; species Toxocara canis. The sequence goes on along the minus strand of JPKZ01003115.1, from coordinate 20,157 downwards.
AACCAACTTTGCCTTCGAAATACACTAGCAAGATCAGTGATACTTTCCAGTTGTGATTTCAACTATAGACATAAGTGCAACTGTACCTCAAGAGCGTAATGAAGCTTATCGATAGTGTGCTCGCTGCCCAAATCACGTGATTGATCCCAGTGGAAATGGAACTGTTGCAGCATATACCTCCCAGTTAGACCACCACCACTTAGCATTGGTTGCTGCGGCCACGCCGTAAAACCTTGCAGAATTTCTGCAAAAAAACGCAAATTACGTTGAAATCATCCAATGTGTATGCGATAGTAGTTTTATGAGGCAAGTGGAGAGGAGGCAGATGGAAGCAGAAATTTCTTTTCAAAAAAGAATAACCTGTTGATTGGCCACTGTGTCACACAATTTTAAACTCACAATTGCAGTTTGTAAATATGCGAGTTGATTGAGTTCGCCTATGCTAAAGCAGTCAATTAAACTTGCTTTCTTAGTCTGCTAAAATGTGCACTAAAATTTTCCTTGGAACAACAGTACAGTTTCTTAAGGAAAGCATGAGTACAAACTATTCAAAACGATTGCATGAAGCGATACCTGTACTTCAATCTTTGTACTGCTTTGCACTGTTCTACGTACAGTGAACTATTCAAGCTAAAATGATCTTTGTTAGTAAACGACAATAATCATTTCATTTTTTCCTTCATAAAGTACTATATACATACCAAGAAATGATACATGACACAACCGGTCGCATGAAATCAAAGGTAGTACTTGTTAATATATGAGACGAACACCTAGATTCATTTATGTACAATGCAAACATACCGAGCTCACGAAATGCATTGATATTATTTTTTTAAAAAAGCCTAAAGCGTTGGCTCTGCAGTTCACCGAGACAGCGAATTTATAAGGTTTGGTGTAATAATTAATAATAGTAGCAATTATTTATATAATGACGATCAACAAGCATATTGTGCCCCTATGGTCAGAGCAAAATTGCAAAACATCACGACTTGGTCATTGCAAAACATTGCAATGCGGAAACATTGCAATGGTCGCCAACGACAAGATTGTGTCGATTCGGAAAGACATAAGCGTCACTATATGAATCAGTTTTTCATCTCAAAGGAGAACTGATATACTCGCGTACAATACATCATCAATAGATCACATGAAATGTGAAACCTGTGTGTCCATTGTTACCAACTACAACAGTTCCTAAAACATCGTAGTTCTTAAAGACAAGAGCCGGAAAGTCGCGAACAACCGCAATCGACAAATTGATATCTATAGGCGATTGCGCTTTTCCGCTTGCACATGTTCCTGTCCATTGCAATGATTCTTTTTCACTCTCGCTGTTATCTCCATTAGCAGCTGAAAAAGATAGGATTACTTTTGCATCGGTCTTTTTTTTTGACCTAAAACGATCATTTGACCCTAACAAATTGCAATGGTCACAAGTTCATAGGTCAGTCAGTATTGGTGAAGGAAAGCAGATAGAGGAACGAGTGTTGTGTTGAAAAGGTTCAACAAAAGCTTCACAATTTTTTAAACGAATGTAAACGATCTACTCGCTATAGGTTGCCCATACTATATAGCCAACAGTCTTCAGCAGTCATTGTTCATCATGGTTGGCTGATGTGTTATATGCAATTTCGTGACACGCTTTTTGTGCCATTTAATCTCATAGATAGGAATTACAATACTGAATTCAGAAAGAAGCGAGAATTTCAAAAACTACATCAAGCGTGCATTTTTATTTAACACAATATTTCACTAAAATTTCGTTAGAAGTTCCGGCGTAAACGCACCACCATATGTGTCCACTATCCCACCCATAATTATACGCTCATTGGAAATGAACATTATTTTATCGGCCTAGTGATTCCGACTTAGGGCGGAATGTTTCTTTAGGGGGGATATTTCATTTCTCCTCTTTCCGATATTTATGATGATTTACGGGGAGGCAGTAGCTCAGTGGTAGAGCCCGCGCTTCGCTCCTCAGGTTTTTTTTCCGTTCTGCTTTCTTAGCTGTACAGTTATTTTGTTATTGAATCGTGTACGATAATGTTTTCTGATTATATGATGAATCAGCTTGAACACTTCCATCGACTAATAAGAGGAAGGAGCCAAAGTGGAGTTATTTTTCAAACTGGAGTAGAAAAAGTGCTTCTAAAAATAAACGTTATATTCGTTTTGTTGGGCCGCTTAGGGCTTTTACTATCTCATTATTTTCTATTCAAAATAGATGTAATTTCTCACTGGGCAAAAAAATGCGATGGAGAGTTTTTTGCGTTTTGCAAATTATGCCCTACATTTTAGGTCTTTGAAAAGTATGGTTTATACCAAGGGAAAGAAAAACCTAATTAGGGAGAGAGAGAGAGGAAGTGAAAAAAGAGAAGGAAAACAAATAGAGACACTAAAATCCTCATACAACGATTACAAATTTGATATAGCCAAATTTTATTTTTATTTTTTTCAAGAAACGACTACCATTTAAACGACGACTATCTTTCAATTTTCGGATGAAATTTTGCTCGTTTTTTTATAAGCTTTTGTGCTTGTTTTCAGTCTTGGATTTGCATCATGTTTAAGTAGTGATCAGTTCATCTGTCGGAGAAATTTCTTCAGAGTTATTTTCCTTGATTCCCGGTTAATATTACGTATACTCTTAGTATGCAGTAGCTCAGTGGTAGAGCCCGCGCTTCGCATGCGGGGAGACCTGAGTTGGATTCCCGGCTGCTTCCAACCATACCACTGGCAGCCCAGCTAGCGGGTGGTATTAACAACTAGCTACTAACAGCAAACGGATGACTGCTACTCGGCGTGCGATTGCCTCAGTAACATCGAGACATCGCACTGAAGGCCCGGGCGGTAAGAACAAGAATAAGAACAAGAATGATGATTTACAATTAAACCTGTTATGCCCATGCAGCTCCACTCTTTAATAACGATCATACGAGTTCTACTAGCAACTACAGCAAAACATTATGGCGTATGAGAATGTTGATCAAACCTGCGTAAGCAATGAACGGCAACAATCCTAAGGTAGTCAACATTTGGTCGGTGATAGCTTTCACTAAATGAGGTTCATCGGCGATAGCAATTCACTCATGGCTTCGCATGAGAGGTGCTCAAAGTAATCTGCAAACGATTCATGGCGTTTGTTAATTGCCTTGCCTATTAATATTTAAGCAAACCGTGAACGATAGGAATGCGTTTTTCTCGCAGCTAGTCAGACTTTTCTGCAAACCGTGTGATCAAGGGCAGTCAACGAGCCTCAAAGATTTTGCCCGGATCGCTAAACAAACGCACTTTTGGAAACCAACAGAAATGTGTCTTTAAATTGCCTCAGAAGGGGATCATTAATCATCCTTGAAAAGATCTCCTGGATTAGCAATTTTCAGTAAAATTGAAAGAAAGTTAAAAACACCGAGGACTGATTTTTCGAAACTTTTCGGGGCAGATAAGAGGAAATAAAGCCCTCTAAAGTAAAGCACAACTAATACTTTTGACCAACGTATAAAACCTATTAAAAATATACGCGACAGCCAAAATGAAAAAGCAACGAAAACGAAGTTCCTTTAGATCAAACGAGTGAATTTCCAGTAATGCGGGAAGATTTCTTGAATGAGAAACCTCTCGAGCACTTAATCACTCAACTGAATTTTGCCTTTCAACTTTTCTTCAGGTGCCCAATATCTTCGCACAAAAGTAATCTAAAAACATTTATCACAATTGGATTCCAAAATTTTCCAAGCTTTTTTTATATGCCGATTTTCCAAAATTCTGCCGTTCGGAAAAAATAATCACGTCATCGGAATAACCGCCAGAAACTATCTAATTCGGGGAAGTTGTTTTCCCTTTTTTTTCAATGCGAAAAAGTTTATTTTTTCTACCAACCGATGCAAAAAGTTCGTTTTAATCACGAATCGCTCTCATAACGTAGTGTGCTTATGCAGCGAGCATGCAAAAACTCTAAAAGTATTCAGTGAAGTTGCTTTGATATCAATAAAGGCTCATACGGTTTTAGCTTCCTATTTGAATTTCATCCGTCTATGAATAGCGATTCACGAGTATATCAGTTTGCCAGTAGTTCAGTGTACGGTCGATTCAGAAATGAGTATTAGAAGTTCAGCCGACTTAATCAGAACAACGATCACAATAAACTCTCATTGTGATAACGGTGGGCGATCATCCCTCTTTCCCTTCCCATTCTCCTCTGCATCGCCGTGAGGCGAGGAAGGGATTGCAGATGACGTAGAGGAGGCTAATCAGAACAACGATCACAATAAACTCTCATTGTGATAACGGTGGGCGATCATCCCTCTTTCCCTTCCCATTCTCCTCTGCATCGCCGTGAGGCGAGGAAGGGATTGCAGATGACGTAGAGGAGGCGTGCAAAACCTGTGAATTGCAGTTGTAGCGTAATTCACGAACGAATTAAAAGAGAGATCGAGAGCTTCATTACTATTGACTAAACAATTTTCTCATTTTGTCTCTTGTTAGGCATCATAATCTCTCGCATTATCTTTTCAGTAATCCATATTCAGATGAGGATTCTGCGCTAATAAACTTCCAATAGTGAAAGGACATGCACGATTTGGCACTCCTTATTAACCATTTTATTAATATCTCTTATTATATCAATATCGCTAAGCAAAAGGCATCATATCTTCTTATCAATCATTTGGCCATTTTATTAGAGTTTTGACTGAGTTCATATTGTGATCTAAACAAACGAATAGCACGCTTAACATTTGAACATTTATTAATGCTAATAGTTGTCATTGTGAACGTCAATGGATAAATGATGAACGAAATCCTATCAAGCATCAGATTTATGTGAGTCTTTATGATTTTTTGCTATGAGCACATGAGCATCCATGCATTATTAATTCTCGAGTTTGTTATCGGCGTTCAACAAAAAGGATTTTCGTCTTTCATTCCACTGAATGAGCACTAAAATACGTTCTGCGATTTACGATATTTTCTAAACTATTCGTTAATTTGAAGGAAGATATTATAGCTTTCGGAATATATTAAGGAATATATTATAGCTTTCGTGTATTTTTTTCTGAATGTGCTGTTATATGCTTTCTTTATTGTTAATAAAGATTCTCGCTCAAGATCATTAATGCGGCGAAGGGACGATCCAAACAGGAACAGCAGTATGCAATGGATGGAAAGATTTCATGAAGTGTTCTTAGGCATATATACTAAATGAATTGGTTACACGATACAAAATTACAAAAGCAGCTGTATTTTCGTCGATTCCCGTATCGATGCAGCTGACAACCGCGCCCACGCACGATTGTAGTTTAATAATTGACCCAATAAATTAACATATAATGCATAGCAACAAGTGAAAACTTCTTTTACTGGATTTTTGGTTATTTTACTAAATTTGTCACTATTTTAACTGTAGTGCTCCATCATTACTTGATCATATCAGTGCCATGTGAATTACACAGTCTAGTCTTCATTGGTCAATCGCTGTTGCTATTTTTAAAGCTTGGAAGCCTTTTGTATCAAAAAACTCTTTCTGGAATGGGCATCAGCCAAGTATCGATGTCTGTGAAAGGCGACTTTTTTGAAGCGTAAATTTGAAACAGTATTATGTTTTCGAACATTGATGTAATTGCATTAGCCGAGACAGGCGCTAATCGACCAAGGAAATCCTATCAAGCATCAGCTTCATGGGAATCCTTATGATTTTTTGCTATGGGTCCGTAAATATCAATGCTTCATTAATTCTCGAGCCAATTGTGAATGTTGAGAACCTGACTTTCTTGTTTAACGTGAATCGTATTCTCTAAATAAAATGTTTCCGCATGCCTTTGTTAGGGAAATTTGTTTATAATTGCTTGAGGAGGTCGAAAAATGAGAAAAAAAATTCACCAAATGAAGATGGAATTCCCAACTCGAAGAGAATGAAGAGTTATTGATTTACACATTTCTCGAAATCTATAACGAGTATGTGGAAGGATCTAGAAATGAATCCGCTCAAATAGGCGAACGCATAAACTTAACAATATAAGCGACAAGGTAAACTACACAATTATGAGTTAAAACGCGAAATTTCAGACAACATTTGTGTGTATTCGATTTATTCTGATACAACGGCAACAAAAATGAGAGCATCGAAAATAAAGACAAACGCTGTACACAAAATCCCACATTTAATGAAAATTCAAAATATTGCATTGTACACAAAATATAAAATATGAAACGAATTGAAAACGAAGAGATTTTCCATCGAATTTGAGGAATGTGATTAGAGGAAACGCTTGAGGACTGCGTCGGCCATTAGGAATGCCATGCAATTATGTAAAAATTCAGCGATATAAGGCATCTAACGCTCATTTCTCAAGCACTCAACAATCTTTTGATTACCTTTTATGAGATATGTTAACAAATATTCACTCGCAGATTTTAAGCCATTTTCAGTAAATAAAGCAATTATCCATGCCAATTAGGCGGTTAATTAATTAATTTCAATTGAGCAAATAATGGCCTTGTTGACCTTAGTGAATGTTTTATTCGATTTCTTTTTGAATCATTCTCACAATCGTTTCCACTTTTTCGTTTCCACTTAGCAAATCTATAGAATTATGTGATAAATAACAATTCGAGAAATTCAACTCCTTCAGCAAATTATTTTAACAGTTTGTTTTATTTGGCGACTCGTCAAACAACTATCTCATTTTTTTCTAAGAATTATTTTTTTTCTAAGGATTATTTTTTTCTAAGAGTTATTTTTCAATTGATCGCAATAAATGTGACAAATCACTCTATGCGTATATCATCGGATTGAAGAAATAACGAACTGAAAATTTTAAAAAATCGTTCGAAAACAAATTATTCAACAATTAAAAAAGTTCATTGCACAGGTCTTAGACAGCCCTCCCTACCTTGCATTCAGTCGTCTCAAGTAGTCAAGATTGCCCAGTAACTAAAATGCTTTCAAATTTTTCGTAAAGGCCAATGAAAACCTTATCTGCAAAAGGGGAGGATCACTGCCACGCCTTCCTTTGTTGGGTGATAACATTTGCTTGCCTACTGACAGCGATAGTTTTCAGAGGCCATATGATTGGTTGTCTATAACCCTGAGCCAGACTAGATACAATCCAATTCATGAAAAATTAACCAAATTTTTTTTCAGCCCTTAACAACAAGGTCATTATTATTTATAAGACTACAGTGAAGGCTATCATTAGTTTGCGCAAGCTGTCTTTTTATTTCAAAAACTCAACAACAGAAGTGCCTAAACATAACCTAAACACTTCAAGCACATGAGAAATAAGAAGAAATCTGAAGAGCTTATCTAAGTCATGAAAGCAAGCGAGAAGCTTGGCTAAATTTTACTACGTAATGAGATTGGCCTTGCAAAAATTCATTAGTAGTATTAATGAGAGCATAGCAAATGACATTTATTGCAACATTTGCAAATGATGAATAAAGCGGTCAAAAATAAAGGCATTTGTTTGCAAATTATAGATCGTTAATGACCGTATGCAGCTGCTAATTTGCCAACAATGACCTTTGTTTTGCAATAAGATTCTGAGTTATGGCGCTTTTAATAAATAACCGACTTTCTCTCACGTATAACAATGACAGGTTGATTTTTTAATCCCAAAATTTCATGTAAACTGCAAATACCCAAAAAATACCCTTAATATTAAGCGTCATTATACTGAAATTTTATTCGAAATTTCAGCTAGCCTTCCCCTTCAATTACCGGTCAGTGATTCCGGGTGGCAAATAAAAATGCTCCACTCAAACTCCTTAAGCATGCCCAGAGTTTAAAGAAACTATTCAGGTAAGTTGGCAAATGAGTTTAGAAATCTTTAAAAATTCTTTCTATTCCGCATGAATGATTAAGTCAGAAACATAACGAAATTCATATGGCAACATCATTTTAAAAACATTCTAGAGCACTGATAGAGAGTCTGTTTTGTTTTTAATCAGACTAAAACGTATAGTTATTTTTTTAAGAGCCTTTTTGATTTGTTTGTTCATTTATATTTTTGTTCATTTATATTAATATTATTGATTTGTTTATGTGAGTCGATTCGTCCTCTTAAGACGAGGAAACAATTTTTATTCATTTTTTGCTTTGCTTATCAAATAAAAAGACCCATTTAATGAAAGCTTTTGCGCTGTTGTGTACTACATTAAGCACTTCCTTACCCAACAAGTAGGCGTATGCAATGCGGGTGCTAGCCGGTAACATGCACTGAAAGACTATGGAATCGGCACATGTTTGAAATAGGTGCATAAAAACGCGTTGCTGATATTTTTCATTTTTATTGGAGATCTTAACTTGCTTCTGTTACCCTCTCTTCCTCCTAAGTGAACTATCAGCATAAGCCGATAAATTGTTGGCTTCTTCTCTAAAATTCCTTTATCGATATTGTTGTTGCAAACCGCTGCGAATTTTCTTCCCTTCTCATTTACCCCGTTCACAATAATGGCAGAACGGTGAACTTTTTTAAACATAAGAGTAAGTATAATTGAGAAATAGGAGAGTGAGTACAGTGGAAATTTTCTCACAATGATTGAAAGATGGCATAACTGCGTAAAAAAATAAATAGAACTGTTGAGAGACCTCTAACAGTTGTAGAAAAAGTATTGAGCGCACCGTTTCGGGGTTTCATATACACTGTTCGATTGTTTAGTGGTTGAACGGCACGCCAGTTCTCTATAAGTAATGCGCCTGTCAAGCTGACTCGGTGACGCAATTCGTCCAACTGTAACAAATATTTGAAGGTTTTTCGTATAAATACTTTTTACCTCATTTTTTTGCCATATTATTTTATGCCTAGTAGTGCGAAAAAAAAAAGCTGAAACCATAGATCGCATACAAAATATGTAAAGCACATCTAGAAGAAAGCACCTTAGCAACAAGTTGGCGAATAAGTTGATGTTGGATAATGGGCATGTATTAATTGCAATTACAGTAAATTGCAGTTGTTTAATCAAATTTTTAAAGGCACTACATCGCCGAATCGATTATATATCAAATTGTTATTCACATGAATCATTTGTGGCGCTTAATCAAAAAAATTCGTTATCAGTAATCGCCATACTCGTTGTGATAACGAGGTAACCCTAATTATTTATTGACCACGTTAGGCAATTTTAATTTACTCCGTCGAAGAACATATAAGTGGTGAAATAATAAATTACACTTTGCGTACACTATCTAAACCATAAACCGTTCGATAGTAATCGGATTTGAATTGCTATAATTGTGCATAAATAATTCTTTTATGAAAATATGACGAATTTCTTTTAATTTTTTTTGTTGCATATTTAGCATTTTCTTTGTAGTAAATGCAAAAATAACCTAATCATGAAAAAACGCTATTGTTTCATTCAAGTAAGATTTTCCTTTTGCGTGAAGATCATATTAACGAACACCGCATAGATCATATATAAACAATTCTTTCATATGATTTTCTCGTTCATTGCAATAACCAAATATGGGTTCGATAATATCACGAAGATCATAACGGTCAAAGAATTTTAAGTGCCTTTGCGTGTAACTATCAAATAAAAATTTCTTCAATAATCGCATTTATGTCGCATTTGGTTTATTTATAACACTGTGCGAATTGAACTGATCCCTTCTTTTTCGCTCAAAACGAATGAGCGTCCTAATTTGAGAGATCGATGAAGCGATACTTCTTTAAGAAAATTTGGTTGAAGGGCTAACCTGTTCCTCATCCACATAAATAGGTTCAGCGAGTAACGTCCAAATGACGACCTGATTGCATGGCGGCGTTGTGAGTGAACCGTTATAGCGAAACCAAACATTTGTAACGTTAGGCAACAAATCCGAAGGGCTATAGGTGAGATTTTGATGTGAATCTGAAAGCGAATAATTGAGAATCGATTTCCAACTATATATATTTATATATATATATGTATACATAGAATATCGTGAAAGAATCGCGCAATTTTATCATTCATAATGCATTGCTCTTTTTGCAGCCCATAGTTTTGCGTTGATTAGAGTTGAAAATTATAATCGTATTGGAAATAGAGTTGAAAATTAAAAGAATCAATTGCCGTTAAACTCACCGAAGTTGGTAGTCGCATTAAAAATCTGCTCAAGTGATTGTAAAGGTTTTGCATCTGCGGCGATTGCAAAAAAAACAGCAACAACGGCTACACCATCTGGAGTGTTCGTGGCATTGTCTGCAGTCAGATCCTCTCGTATATGCACAAGATGTGCCTGCAAATTGCTAATAAACTTCTTGAAGCCAATCGGTGACTAACAGATCACCGTTTGAAGCTTACACTTTTCCTATCTGTCTTTCATCTCTTTCGCTCCTTTTTGAATACATGACATCAAACGACGATTTTCAAATTCCGTTTTTATTGGAACTTAATCGCTGAAGATGTTATCCGTTTATATCAAATACACAAATTTATCTGCTCATGCGGTATGTTCGAGATTCGAAATCGTCAAGGAGCCAAAATCCGGCAAAAGAAACCACAGAAAGAAGAACTTTGTTTCAGTAAACAAACAAATAAACAAATAAACATGATCTAGTGAACTTTAAAGAATTTTTGCCATATTCACAGAATTACATCCCTTTCTCCTTTGCAGTTTGTTGTGCTGCACTGAGGGATCCTTAAGTCGAAAGTTATCATGAACGCAACCGTTAAGACAAATCACCATCAATTTTTCACACTTTTTATGTCAGACGATTTGCAAATAAGCGTTATTATCTAAAGCTATATTTGCATTCACATTCAGAAAACAAATGCCATTTAAGCATAAAAAGATTGGTTTTGGCGTCAACCTCTAGTGGGTAATGTAGTTCATCGATCGTATGTTCACTTCCACGATAATCGAGATGATCCCAGTGAAAATGCAGTTGATGAAGTTTGTATCTTGCTCCGAGTCCGCCACCGGCAATCATTGGCGATTTTGACCACAAATTGAAACCTTCCAGCTCTTCTAAAATCAAACACTAAATTTTCGATCGTTTTTGAATACGGAGTTCTTGTCAATGAAGACGTATCTGAAACGCTTAATATTTATGACAATCAGCAGTAAGTCAGATGCGTGATTTTCATTTACTGTTGGAGCTTTACGAACAAGAAGAAGCTTGCCTACCTGTATGCCCATTATTTTCAGCCACGATCGGTCCACTGACGTCGTAGTTAATGAACTCAAGATCGGGAAAGTCACGCATCATCACCTCAGCCAAGTTGACATTGATCGGTGATTGCCGTTTTCCGGTTGCACATAGGCCGCCCCATGTTGTTGGACCATCCTCGGGATTATAGCCCCATTTAACACCTCTCTTGCCTTGTTCCGCTTCTAGAAATAGGCACTTCACTCTCCCATCTAGTGCTTGCTTCCGCGCCCAGCTTTCGCTTTCCGTACCCCCTCCCCCTCTTTTCGAATTCCTCTTCCCCCCTTCCCTCCTCGCTATTCCCGAAATCGACAGTCGGAAGAAGGAGAAACTATTAGTCAAAGCTGGGATTACTGAAACTTATGAAAATTCGGAATAGGATGTGGCTGGAAAAGTCAAAAACTTTCCGTAGAATATAAAAAATTACCTGCGAATGAGAGAAGATAAAACGCCTCGAAAATAGCCAAAATCGCTAGCATGCCGAATATCTGTAACGAGAACATGACGAGCGGACAGAATTATTGCCCAACACGATTAAGGTCGTACGCGGAGAAGAGCGAGTCGCGCTGTTATATAGAAAACGCATTTCTCCACGCTCAATTCTAGCATCTCAAGATTGAAAAACCAGAGAAAAACATGACGTCGTGACCCCCGGAAACATGTCCTCATATTGACATGGCTGGCTCATTCATAGGTCTGTGTAAACAATGTCTGCGTTCGCATAATCTACCGGTATTCATATTGAGAAAATATTTGTCATCTATGTCGGAAGAACTGAAGAGTAAGACTTCCTAAGCTGGGATGCAAGAAAGACGGAATAATTTTTGCAACAGATCTGCTAGAGAGATACAAAGCAAAATTAGACACGAAAGAGAAGCACAAAACGAGAATAAAAGTGATTTAAATTGATTGGATGTGGTTTAAAAAGGTTGCACCAATTTGCTGTGTCCTATATCAGAGTTCTATCTTTTATTTCTACAAAATTCTTTTTTTTTTTTCAAAGTTATGGGCGATATTTCATGGGGTCGAAATATAGGTGCAAACGATGCAGAACGTTGCAAACTAAATTATGCGATGAAAATAGTTTGGAATGTGATTTTTTGGATGATTGTTAATTTCTAGAAAAAGAGCTTGCCGACTTCGAAGAAATGAGTGCGAACAGTTCCGATCTGGTCATCAATGTGCCTCACCGCCATCACAGTGTGCCCAAAAGTCATTGTTCGAGCGTAGTTTATAAGAAATGTTTGCGTGCAGGTTTCTATGTATCAGTTTTCAGATATTTATTACAAAATGTTTTTGTGCGACTGCGGAAAGCATATCTTGAATCAGCTACGTCGAACGTATCACGTCCGACGTAGCTGATTCAAGATGTGGCTGATATGTGGCTTCTTCGAAGATAAATGACTTTTACATGCATGATATATGCTAGACAACAAAAAACCGAACTCGCATGAATTCGTCTACGCATGATTGAATGGTTGACCTCAATGAATGACCGTTCGTTTCGATTGTCCCTGTTCAACTTACATTGTGCTTGAAAGTCGTTAGTAGCGATATATACTCGTAATTTCGACACCTTTGCGATGACAACCGGATCAAGCATGTCAAATCATCCGAACTAAGTGAAATACGGTGCTAATTGGGATATGGAAGAATAGCAACTTTTGAATAGCAAGCAAAACAGATGCACAATACACCAAGTGCACAATAGTGGAGGCGAATTAGTTGCCAATATGGAGAGTGGATTATTGTGAAGCAAACTTGCCTTACATTTAAATAAAAATAAATTCTCTGGTTTCGAAAAATGTAAACGTTAAATCTACTGTGCAAAACGCAAGAGATTTATATTTTTTGACCTATAGAATGAAGTCACACATCTTATGTGCAATACATACATATACAAATATCGCGTTCTCTGAAGTCCTTCTCCTACAATTTACCATTTACAAGGATGTTTGTTTTGTAAGTAGTGACTGCTTTCACATATTCTAAATAAACCAAGCATCTATATTTGTCTCGAGCTGAGTATTTTCATTAACACATGCAATCAGTCATTGTTGTGTATGTGAGTGAGTCTAACACATCATTGTTGCATATGTGTTTGCTTTTGTGTTTTCATCTTGTGCTAGTGCCTTCCTCTCTCAACGCAAATGAATTGCCAACTTTCGAGCAACCATCTAAGGCTTACGTATTTTTGCAACCATAATTGAACGCTATATTTACAGTGAAGAAAAAAGAGTTAATCATTCTTGAACGATTGTTTATTTAATTGCGTCAATCATTAAAGTATGAATTTCATTTGATTCCTTTGGCAGCTTTTTGATTTAAAAAAAAATGGAATTATCCGAATAGCACAAATATAGTCGGAGAAACGAAATGATCTGGCATCCGGATTTCGAGCGACTCGCTTAAGAGTTTCGATGATTGAAAACATAGTAAAGCAGGAGAGATCAGCTTTCTTTTCACCAATTCAATCAATTTTTCATAGGAACATTTTCCGAAAATTTATAGAAATAAACACTAGAAAAATTGCTAAATTCTACCTCAAAGATTAAGAGGGTTAATTGGCATAACAAATATGAAAGGCCCGAATTGGATTAACGATAAAAGTAAACCTATAATGAATGCTTATAAGTAGAGGCGACATTTGTGCATTTAGCGTTCTACTGATGAACATCTGAGTAGCAATGATGATATTACCCAAGCGAAAATAGGCATATTAAATTAGTTATTACTAGTTTACTCCTTCTTTGCCATTCTCGAAGCCTTCTTGTTCAAAAGCCTTAACTTTACGGGAAATTCGAGGCGGCGGGAAGAAAAAGAAGTTATAGAACTAGATCAGCAAATCGCAAAAAAAAATATCTAGTAACATCAGTGACTGAAAGAGAAGATTTAGATTTTGAGCGAAATTTTTGCGTCTGTGAAAAAGCGCATCGCTTAGAGCATTTGATAACCTAGTAATTGTTTGAGTAGATAAGATGATTGACTGGACGGATGGAAAGGAAACGAATGTGAGAAAATTCAGTACGTTCAAAAGTGCAACGATTTTCGGGGTTTTTTTTTCGCCATTTTATGTTCTCTTTCACTATCCCTTTACGCTTTTAAAGATGCAATGAACTCATTTTCAGCTTAAAAATAAGTAAGTGTATGAAAGAATAATTATTTTTCCAAAAATTTCGGCGTTCGTTTTCGGCCGAGTAGTTTTAAAAATTTAAATGAGCGCATATTTAGTTTGTTTAATGCCATAAACGATTATTGCTTAAGATCGCTGGCTATATCCGCATGCAAATCAGAGTATGGTGAAATGGTGATGTCAAAAGCGAAATTTTTGTCGAATATCAGTAAATCGAAGTGCTGTACGAAGTGTTGCACTAACGAACAAAGCAAAGTAAAGTGTTCGCTAACACCATTGCTCAAAGCCAATGACGAAAGACAGCGAAGTACATAATCAGTCGCAAAAAAACTTCCTTGTTAGACTCCATTTAACCTTGTTCCTGTTCGATGGTAACAGTTCTTGACATACACATTTACCTATTGACATAGACCTTAGCGACTGTATACCTGAAGGTTTTCGCAGAAGCTGGGCACATGAAATAAAAAAGGAAGTTAACTTTTCTATTAGAAATTTTGCTTCATCGTTTACCGAAATTTGACCATGAATCCAAATGGCTCTTTTTGAGGTGAGATGAGCAAAGGAGCCCAGTAACTCCTCAAGGGTACGTTTATTCGACAACGTAGCAGCTATTGATGTGAAAGGAATTCTCGTTTAAGACAATGCGGCATAAAATGTGCGCATTCGATTAGCCTGACTTCCTTAAATAAAAGAAACGCGAATGTTTGCAAATCAGTCGTTGCGATACGCGTTTTTTCAACTCCATCCACCAGGTACATCAGCTTTATTCCACAAACCTCCTGGAAGCAATGAATATTTATTTATCTGATTCAACTAGTTGAGCAAATCTTAGTTGCATCAATAGCTTGTTTTTCTGCGAGCTGATCGAGCTGAACATGCGATCTCACCACTTTAAAATTGCATACACTCTTTCTTCTTGCTAAAGTGATCATAATTTTCGCCGGCAACAAAAAAGTCGGTTTGAGTCATTGTTTAGGACATGTCCTAGGACATGGCACAGCATACTTAAGAAATTTGATAACGCTAGCTGAAAGTGTTTTCGAGATAAAACCATCGACAGCTGTATTGGTAGACAGATGTATAGATAAATCCGAAGACCCAAAAATCGTCATAGTACGTTTTCCAAATGTAAAATAGCTGAAGTGCATCAAAATGAGCGATATGAAATGAGTTTGAAATCGGCTGGATTAAATACCTAAAAAATTTACACTGAAAGTGTGATTGCTCGTTAATGAGCACTAGAACGCACATCAACAAATCAGAATCCTTTTTAATAAAAAGTGTAAAATATTACCGCACATGGGTTTTTTTATTGTTATCATGAAATGAGCCGTTTGATGATGTGAAGTAAAGTTTACTTGTTGTGTTGTACAATACCATAAACAGTGATGTACTGTGATCCCGTCTCACCTCTATAGTTTGTCTAGTCCTCGAGGCCAAACAATAACAAAGACGCATGCTAATGAAAACACATTGGGCCAACCAATGTAAATTGATAAAAAGCAACAAAAGCGCACGGTTGAAAGTGTCCATGGAAAATTACCTATGCAGTTATTAAATTGCTAAATGAAGATTCCCATTGTTTTTGAATGATCGATCTCAAAGATTACTGACTTTCCCATATTTCCGGAGCTTTGTTAATGAATTAAAGAACATGAAGCGAAACTCGACAAACATATGATTTATGAGCAATGTTGTACATCAATGCTTCAAAAAGCTCATAACGAAAAAAAAAACAAGAAATGAACGGCAATATTCCGCTTCAATAGCCTTCAATTGTCAAAGTGGTGGGTAGAATGAGCGATCAGCTGACAAAACTTCAATAGTTCCCTCATGAAATCCTATTCAAATTTTTTACAGCTCTAAGAACTTCATGTGATTTTTGGCGAACACAACAATCCAATGGTTGGACGGAACATGTTGACACGATAGCAGTAACAAAGTGCTATTTTTTCACTCCTAAAAACATCGATTCTAAGCAAGATGGATATGTTGAAGTACATCATTACTTTCGGCTTTAAAAATTAAATCTGACAAATTAAGCATTCAATTATGCGTTGAGGGCTTGAAAGAAGCCATGTTTCTAATATCGAAGACTCTCAAGGAGAGAAAAAGAAATACCAAGCAACGAAAGCTGTGATATGCTTGCAATCGCTCGTTTGCGCAGCTCGTCATATGCTACATAGAGTAAAGGCGTGAATTCAATCAGCAATACCTAGCCGAAAATTTTGATCAACATGAACAATACGACCAGTACGAATGACGCTTAAACTGAGGTCTGAAGCATGAGATTTGGTCATGGAGCAAAGTGCTACTTTTTCTGAAATCAAACACAAGTTGAGAAAAAGTAATCGGTGAAGGGAATCAAAAGTTGCACACGGTGATCGACAACTAATCAGTATGACAGCACACGACGATTCATCGAAAAATCAGAAGTCTTTTTTTTGTGAAAACTTGTTCATTGTAAAGGACGATGAAAATCGATGAGCTTGTCGATAATTTACTTCTGGCCACCACGATCAAGTGCTTCTCATTCTGGCCATTTAATATTCTTTTTTTGCCTAGAGTTCATACGTTCTGATCAGCGATTGAAAAGGATATGTTGTACGTGCCACCTGCCCTGCTTAGTTCATCAGTTTTGCTGGTGTTTTTGACTCATCTTGAGTATTTGCTACACCTCACTGCAGGTCTTACACGTGCTCGGTGCATGACATTTCACGTGCATCTGCAACCTTGAGCATGTGAGGTTCATTCAAGCTTTTCTAACACGATCACAGCAATATTTACTGTGCTTTTGTTAAACATATGGCTGAGATCACTGAATACTTAGGTCACAATTACTGGCTTCTGCCACCATATTGTACTCTACGTTCGTAGCCATTGTGCCTTTCCGCGTTTTTTTTTCTATTTCGGGCGCACTTGGATGAAATCGCCGAGTGTGTCATGTGATTACCCAAATTCAGCTTTCCTTAAACGACATAGAAAGCCGATCATGACCACATGAGCCTTGTAACACAAATGCAAATCTTGTTTGTAGAGATGTTTGAACGTTGTTTCTGCACATCAGCACCAGAGGCTGTATTATTTGTTCAGCACACAGCAACCACTCTTGATCGTTCAAAAGATGATGTCGATCAAATATCTCAATAAACGAAACCTCCTTCCCAAAGGTACTGCTTCTAAGTGCAGAATTGCATAAAGTCCATCAATAAGAAAACGTTATCTTCATATCACCAACACTAAGGACTTCAACTACAATGCAAATAAGTATTCACTAGCTAACTCGATTTTTTTAGAAATGAGAGGAAGCAATACGACGATATTCGAGCATTCTTCGAATATCGCTTGCATATTTCGAGCATCACAGAAATTGTGTATCGCAATTCGAGAAAACTAGTTGTTTGCGATTGAAGACGATTCTTTGCAATTTCTCAATGATATCTTATAAAGTTTTACTTGCAAATAATATCACAATCACATTTGTTGATTTGATATGAATAAATCGAATTTTGATATACATTTTTTTGTCACACATTTTTGTCACACATGTCACACATGTCACACATTTGTCACACAATACACATTTGATATGAAATTTGTCAAGCAGGACAGCATAGGATCATCGGAGACAGCAATTTATAACATTATACCATACTGTTTCGCGGGACGGCAGAGTGAATTAAATTGCTAAGCCATAGATGAATGTGCACGGTAAGGTGCACATTCATCTATGTCACACATAAGCGGAGACAGCAATTTATAACATTATACCATACTGTTTCGCGGGACGGCAGAGTGAATTAAATTGCTAAGCCATAGATGAATGTGCACGGTAAGGTGCACATTCATCTATGTCACACATAAGCGGAGACAGCAATTTATAACATTATACCATACTGTTTCGCGGGACGGCAGAGTGAATTAAATTGCTAAGCCATAGATGAATGTGCACGGTAAGGTGCACATTCATCTATGTCACACATAAGCGGAGACAGCAATTTATAACATTATACCATACTGTTTCGCGGGACGGCAGAGTGAATTAAATTGCTAAGCCATAGATGAATGTGCACGGTAAGGTGCACATTCATCTATGTCACACATAAGCGGAGACAGCAATTTATAACATTATACCATACTGTTTCGCGGGACGGCAGAGTGAATTAAATTGCTAAGCCATAGATGAATGTGCACGGTAAGGTGCACATTCATCTATGTCACACATAAGCGGAGACAGCAATTTATAACATTATACCATACTGTTTCGCGGGACGGCAGAGTGAATTAAATTGCTAAGCCATAGATGAATGTGCACGGTAAGGTGCACATTCATCTATGTCACACATAAGCGGAGACAGCAATTTATAACATTATACCATACTGTTTCGCGGGACGGCAGAGTGAATTAAATTGCTAAGCCATAGATGAATGTGCACGGTAAGGTGCACATTCATCTATGTCACACATAAGACCGTCATCTACTTGGCAACACGTAGGCTAACAATGCTCACAAATCAAAAACTCAGGCACCACAATTTTGCTGCTTACTTCGAAGGATGAAAAATATTGCGTCAAAATCTTTTGCGCACATGACAGCGCGATAAGAAATGCTTGAATCATGCTTTGCATCATGCATTTGCAATAAGTTGTGAAAGATTTGGCGATTAGCCTACCACATTTTCAAATATATCAATAATACTGCAGTGAGAGTGATAAGCTGTTAAAGTGCACATCAAAATTACCACCATTACAGCAACATCTTTGCTACCTAATAAATTTGCATTTGCAAAGAGCGTTGTGATGAAATCTGTCTGCGTATTTCGGTCTGCCAGGTGGTTCAGCTCGAGAAATTTTGAAGCTAGATTCATGGAATCAGTATTCATAATCTGCACTCCACTCAGCTCAGTCTTTTGGAACAAAATAAAGTTGATGAAGAAAAACTGCATTCATTTTTGAATCAGCCTTGCATTCTGCATTTCCCTCCATGAAAGAATCGTTAGCGTAAAACACTTGCAACAGATGCCGGATCAATTAAATACGAATCCTCATATTTTACAAGCAGCCTACCAAAACGGATTGCCTAATTAGTGGAATTACCAAAGTTATTACCTTCTTCAGCCTTTAATTATTTGCCTTTTATTGCTCCCTTTGTCACGCATTCGCCCATGTGTTATCCAGTGTATGGGTCACCTAGATAACAAAAGAACGTGTTACAGTATGATAACTTTTGTAATGGATAACCTAATGTTAGCTAACCGCCTTTAGAGAGAGCACCATGAGCAAATAAATGGCCGTTGAAGAGAAAGGTTACAATTCAATGAAAAGATCTGTCATTATTTTAAAACTGAAAATCCATTCTTAGCCCATTTATATATTTATTTGGTCATTGATTTTTTTAAATATCCAAAAAAATTCCAGGAAGCAAAAAACTATGAGGCAAACTTGAGTGGAAGATTTGGACGAACACAGATTCGGTTAGTAGTAATAGTATTGTGTATAGGTATTGCACTTTCAAATGGGATTCAATGTGATGTTTAGCACATTTTAGTAATTGAGATTCTCTTTTGTTGTGGGCAAAGAAAAAAAACGATTTATTACCTCATTATTGATGGCTCACATGCTAACAGAGACGCAACAAAAGTTATTAAAACGACAATTGTCTCCATCGAAGATCTCGTCGCATGATCTCCAGGTGGAGTCGAACTGATATAGACCAATCGATCGTTGATCGGTTGTAGATTACGAAAATTTCTCTTCAGCACTCCTCCCTCGAGAGATAAGTGTGTTCGCAGTGCAGCCAACTGTAATATTTTCGATGAATTTTGGGGGAGAGTGGGTTTAAATTTGAGAATATTGCAGTGGTCCGAAAAATAAAACCACCGATCGCAA